>JAAEAF010002705.1:0-50868 GCA_011037195.1 Triatoma infestans | reverse complement strand
GGCACGCGATTAGAGGTCCTGAATAGGGGTACCGAACCCACTTTTGTTACTAGGATTAGAAGACAGGTTATTGATATTTCCCTTGCTTCTAGGAATTTTAGTGGTCTGATTAAGGATTGGAGGGTGAGTCCTGAGGCTTCCATCTCCGATCACAGGATGATTAGGTTTAGTCTGGGGATTAATCCAATTACCCTCGCTAGCTATAGGAATCCTAGGAGGGCGGATTGGGGTTTATATTCTAGAATTATGGAAGATAAACTGACTATCCTATCAGAAGCCCCTGATGGTATAGAGGAATTGGAAAGGGAGCTGGTATTCTTCATGAACACATTAGATCCTCATTTGAGGAGTCCTGTCCTCCCAAGGTGGTTAAGGGTAGTAAGAATCCCTGGTGGTCCTCTTCGTTGGAAAAACTATAGGCGCAGGTAAGGGGCCCTTCATACAGGGAAGGCTGTCCTTGTCCTGATTCCTCCGGACTCATGGGAAGTATAACAGCCTTAAAAAAGAGCATATAAATATTGACCTCTGAGGAGTGAGCCAAGAGGAATTCCTGGAGTCCTTTTGGAGGCATTATAAACTTTCGCTCCATTCCAGGACATCATCTCGATGGTATAGTACGGATTCTTTAGTCAGGATAGGGACAGTCACGTTAGGCTACCCTACGACTACCCTGATGGTTCCTTTACAGGGGGGGAAGGGGAGAGTAGACACGCCCAGCTTGTTTGCCTTGTATAGCTCACTTCCCGGATAATATTGCGTTTAAATGCCTGCTTCGTCTTTGGGTGGGTGGTAGGAGATGATACCCTGAAGATGTATCCACCTTAGACGAGGTAGTCACACATGATAGAATAAGTTGGGCAGTACAAAGTTTCTCACCTTTCAAGTCACCTGGACCGGACGGGATTTATCCTTGTCTGTTGCAAAATGGTGGGGACGTGCTGACGAAGGTATTGTTAAGACTTTTTAAAGGATGTTTGATGTTTGGTTATGTACCAACATTATGGAAAGATGTAAGGGTAGTCTTTATTCCCAAGCCGGGACTCTGACCCCAAGGCATTTAGACCCATTAGTCTAATGTCTTTCCTCTTGAAAATTCTGGAAAGGTTGGTGGATAGGTATATTACTGATGGCCCATTAAGGGATCACCCACTCCATCCTAACCAAAATGCCTTATATTGTGGGTTAAGCTCGACAGGAGACTGCATTACATTGTCTCGTCGGAAGGTAGATAGAATCTGCCACTCTGGAAATAAAAGAATATGCCCCTAGGATGTTTCTTTGATGGGAGGTGGCATCTTGATCATGAGTATCGTTTGAATGCCGTCTCGAAGATGCCCTTGGTCGCCCCCAAAAGGTATACATCCTATTCGAATCAATTGGATAGGTGTCTATCTTAGGAGTAGGGTTATACAGGCATCTCTTGGCGGGCGCACTGTGATAGTAAAAGCGGGGAGAGGGTGCCCTCAAGGGGGTTGTCTCTCACCAAAGTTGTGGTGCGTCGTCATGGATGACCTTTTGGTTAGGCTGAACTCATCGGGATTTTATGTGCAAGCATATGCCGATGATGGTGTCATTTTATTGTTAGGGCGCTGTTTGTCCATTATTTCGGACCTAACGCAAAGCGCCCTTAACATGGTATATTGTTGGACACAGGATAAGGGTCTTTCTATTAATCCTATTAAGACCCAGGCAATTCTATTTACTCATAGAAGGAAGATAGTAGGTTTTACACCTCCTAGGTTGTTAGGTACTTCCATACAGGTTAGCAAATCAGTGAAGTTCCTTGGAGTAGTTCTCGACAGTAAACTGAACTGGTCGGAACATGTTAAGACACAACATCAAAAGGCGATAATCTTCTTTTGGTAATGTCGAAGAGTTGTAGGTAAGAATTGGGGGATTACTCCCAAGATGATGTTCTGGATTTATTGCATGGTCCTTAAACCTAGATTGGTATACGCGGCTTTGGTGTGGTGGCGTCGCATTGAAACACGATCCGCTAGGCAGCTGTTGGAAGAAATCCAACGTTTGGCTTGTCTGGCGGTGACTGGTGCGTTTAGGACTACACCGACCGCATCTATGGAGACTTTGTTAGGGATTCCACCTCTTTTTGTGGAGGTGAAAAACCAGGCAATGAAAGCCTGTTATAGAATTACACAGGCAGGTTTTTGGCAGGGTAAGCGATATGGTCATTCTACCATTTATCGTGAGATGCTTTTAAGGATTCCCATTACAGGTTTCCCTTCTGATAGGAATTTGAAGACTTTTGTCTTTGGTCATTCCTACAGGGTTAGGTTGCCTTCTAGGAAAGATTGGTTAACCCTGGGTCCGTCTGGTGTGATTCCTGAGAATTATCTCCGATGCTACACGGACGGTTTCCAGGATGGATGGTAGGTCTGGGGCTGCCATCTATTTTGAGACGGGAGATCATTTGGTAGCGCCTCTTGGTGAGTGGGCCACCGTTTTCCAGGCTGAGGTTTATGCAATTCTTTGCTGTATTTTGGATGAGAGGGTGCGTAACACTAATTTAAAAGGTGTTTGTATCTGCTCGGACAGCCAAGCTGCGTTGAAGGCGCTTAATTCATGTGTCTTCACTTCCAGATTGGTGTTGGAATGTTCTAAAAGACTGGAAGATCTTTCTTCATTAAAGGATGTGCTTCTGGTCTGGGTTCCAGGTCATATGGGAATCTTTGGGAATGAGGAGGTGGATAGGTTTGCCAAATTAGGTGCCTCTCTCCCTTTCATTGGTCCAGAGCCTGCTGTTGGTGTGTCTTCTGACACATGTTTGTCGGGCTTTCAGACGTGGATGAGTGCAGTGGGTTGTCGGCAGTCTAAAATGCTCATTGGGGGCCCGGACGGAGCTTTGAGTAGCGGGGTCCGATGTCTTTCACGGACCTCCCTCAGACATCTGGTTGGATTCCTCACTGGGCATTGTGGTTTAAGGAGACATCTCTATATAATGGGACTCGTGCCTGACCCCTTTTGTAGAAGGAGGAAACACCCATGCATCTGATGACGAATTGTTTGGGTTGTGAGGAGATTAGGTTTAGGACCTTCGGCCGGAATAGGATATGGGTAGAGGATCATAAGCTGTGTCCTTTAAGGTTTTGGTCCGATTTGTTCGGTCTGTGGTGAAACTTAGATGGTTAAAACCTGGGCCTGGATTTTCGTTCTAGTCCCAGTGGTTGTTATTCTTTAGGGGTAGCTATATGGGCCCTGGGAGGCTTTGGATAGCGTAGGGTTTGCCCTCCCCATCTACGAATAATAAATAATAATAAGAGCTATAGCGACCAATACGACTGTTAAAACAAGCAAGCGTTTTATGCAGCCAAACTGCTCAATCAGTACCACCATTATGCCCAGCACCGCTCTTCGCTCGGCCATGCTTCAACTCTCAAACCCTTCACAAAACCTTTCTTTAACCTCTTGGCCATTCTTTAACCCTCTTGTATTCTTTCTCCTCGCACACAATCAATTCTATTTACAAGACTGCTTCAAAAATAGATCAATAATAGAGATAACAGGGATGTTTGAGTTCCATTTTTCAAAGTTTTAAAAATGGCAATCAAACGTCCCTATACAAACTTGATGAACTCTATGAAGAAAAATCCGAAAGCTGACAGAATTAAAGAAAAGAAGGCAAACTATGATAGATACAATTTCAGCAGTTGTGCTAAAAGATCGCAAAATATTCTCCCCTAAGATTAGTGTAAGCGCTGGATTTTTCTATGTAAGCTGAGTACTTGGAACACGTGCCCCTTATCGGAACACACGTGATTAAATAACAGAACAAAGCTCACTCTTTTGAGTTTAAGTGTTGTCACTATTTGAGTAACTGAGAAGAACAGCCGGTCAGTATGTGATCTTCAAGGGAGCTTTGTGAGCGGATCCACTTATAAAGTAACTTCTTCAAAATGCTGTCCATGTCTATTAATAGAGCCCATTCATCGTGCCTTGCGTTACCTTGGTCACTCTATAATGAAGGTAATAAATAAAGTGAATCAGGTGAACAAACTGATACGTCATGCTACCGACCAATACCTCCACCAGCTACCGTAGCAGCCAGAGAACAAGTACTATTGAAGCTGCAATTCTCTCTCTTTCTACACACACACACACACACACACACACACACACACACACACACACACACATACACACACACAGATATATATATATACCACCACTACGTTTCTTAATACTAAAGAGAACATTCTAACTTGTGATTATACAGGCTGTGGCACCACGGCACTATTCACTGCTAAATTAATCATAGATTATAATGTTTATTACTTTCCTAAAGGTAGCATTGGAGCCCAAATTTAAGAATGTTCAGAATGCGGGTATGCCTCATTGTATTTACGCCGTTTTGGGCATTTTTTCATATTAATATTTATAAAAACCTGGTTTGAAACACTCACATTATTTCAACGGAATTCTCGCAACCACAAATATTATCTCAAAAGAGGGATGTTTACTGAATATTTATCAGCTTCAATTCCACCAGGAAAAGCGTTCGTTTTACCGCATAATTAACATTATGGAGCAAAGGTTATCCTCCAAGAATTCCCTCAAAAATAGATTAAGTGAAATAGTACTTTAAAGAAAAGTAAATCGCTACTTTTCCCTCAGAACCACCACAATATCAATTTTCTCTTAAAAATATTTCAAATAAAAGTGATAGGTACTTATGTGCGTAGATTGTATGCGAGTTTGCAGAAAATCGTTGGAGACGTTTCGAGAACACGAAAACTGGAAAAACCATTCAGTAGAATTTTGCCCGAATCTTCATGTGCCAAGCGGTGGGTTACCTAAACGGAATACCAAGATATTCCATTTTGTATTTCCGGTAAAAACTCGATACCAAAAATTTGACACGATCGCATTACTTCCTTTTACTGTAGGAATAAGAGAAAGTAGTTACCGTAGAGAAAGGGGTTACCGTTAGGTCACTCCTTCCCTCCAAAACTTTGTATCAGCCAGTCACCATCCTTCAGCACTCTTTCCGTCATCAGCTCCTCAATCTCTTTCTGCCATCTCCTCGCTGGCCTACCTCTGAGGGATCCATGCTTTCATCTTATCCGGCCATCTTCCTACCGGCATTCTTCTGAGGTATCCACACCATATCAATCTTTTCTTTTTAATCCTCTCTTCCATTTTTCCTTTACTCCCATCTCCTTGCTTATATCTACATTTCTTACGTTATCCATTCTGATCTTTTAAACACATCTTCATTAGAACATTTCTGAAACCTTCACTTTTGCATAGACATTTCTAGTGGTGGTCCATGTTTCAGCCCCATACGCGAGTATCCCTTCTATGATGGAATAGAAAACTCTTATCTTATTCTCCTTATATAGGGACTTATTCCACAGCAATGGGTGAAGCCTTCTCACTGCTATGCAGGCCTGTTCACTTCTCTTTTTAATTTCTTCTTCCCATTCTCCCGCTTCTTCAAAAAGAGCAAGTAAAAAGTGAAAACTAATTATTGGTCTTCACGCGTGTTACATGCGGAGTTACATTTTTTGGAAAGAGTTTCGAAAAAAAATCGCGAAAAACTGAAAGCGGAAAAAAATTCAGTCGCTCTTCCGGTGGCAGGATTTCAACCGAAATATTCGTGTCATACACTCCTGGTGATACCCTGAACTAATTATCAAGTATGAGCTGCCGAGGAGAAACAATCTCAAGACTTTCTCTAAATGCAATACTTTCTCTCGACCCTAATTACTTCAAACTTTGGAATGGTTACCAAACATTTATTTGACTTACAATGGTGTAATTTGTTTTATACTGAAAGAGTACAACAGAGGGAAGCAAAATCGTTGAAGTCATTTTCGAGAAAATCGCTAAAACGAGCGAGAAAAAAGAATGTGAGATTCCTGCCGATAGATTTTTACCAAAACAGGTCTATCGGAATCCCCTGATGATACTCGACATCAAATATTTTCGGAATCCTGGGCATCGCAATACTCTTCCTCTTAATAGAGCGATACTCTTGGTCGATTTTGCAACTTTTGTCCAAAATTATTCAATATTCTAGTCAATATCATGTCTATCTTATGAGTTCTTCCAGTACGTAGACTTAAACAATTTCTAAAATTAATGCAAAACTTTGTAACTGTAAGTGGCAGCTTTCTATATATGGAAATAGAGTAAGTTATTAAAATACGGTAGACTGATAATTTTAACTTAATTTTTGTTGAGTACACAAAAGAGAGGAATAGACGGTGGTTTCAACTTTACGTTGATAGCTCGATAGTTGTAAGAACCATAACAGCCACTAAGTAGTCAAGAAGGCTGTGAAGAAAATGGCTAACTTTGAATGTATTACGTCACTTGGTGGATCTAGCCTATTCCCGGCCCAATGCTTTACTTAAAGATAAATTAATTGTGGTCCAAACTGTAAATTAAGTCATCCGCTCCACCCCTACTTTCATAGTGGCGGCGTTACCAACACTGCTGCTACTGGTTAATATCCCCTCCTTAGACCCTACCAAGATATAGTTAATCTTATCCTCTTAAAAGTAAGTGGCGGTAGAGGGGGAAGAAATGCCCATACACTGGCGCACGAGCGCGCCCAGACCGCTTTAATTAATTTTAAAAGCAATTTTTATATCATTCACTTTATTGATCTGTTAAATGATATTACGTATTTTTATATAGACCGAGTAGGGGGATGAGTGAATTTTATATTGATTTAATTAATCTCTGAAGATTAAAATTTTAAAGAGTAAATAGATCGAATTCAATTGAATAAATACCCTATTATATTAAGGTAATTATATTCCACCTATCTTCTTATTTAAATCCGACTATGGCATGTTAAATCCGAAGCATGTTTCAAAACAAATTGAAGGAATATTATATAAGTGGTAGAACCTTGCCATGAATACAAGAGGAAACCTTGACGTTACCGAGAAAACTCTTAAAAAATCAATTTTCCCGAGTAAATGTTTCAAATAAAAGTGATTAGTTATTTATGCATGTAAATAGTGTACGAAGTTTAAAAAAAAAATCGTTGGAGCTGTTTTCGAGAAAATTCCGGGAAGAACATTCAATAATGTCGCATTTCCGGTTGAGGGATTTTGCAAAAACCCTTGATGATATGTTGCTAGTAACTAGACGGAATATCAAGTACGGAGCTTCTTGCCACTTTTCGTTTTTGACATATTTTGTTCACAAACGTAAACTTACACACCCACACACACCATTCGTAAAAAAAAAATGTACTCGGGGGATCTCAAAACATCTATGCCCGAATGAAAACTCAGTTTCGAAAATTTGACCTGGTCGGCTGCTTGCTCTTACCAGAAGAAGAGAAAGAAAGAAAAAAAACTTCCACAATTCCGTTTGAAGAGTTAGATCAAAATCTTTGGATATTCCTAAACGGAATGTCAGTAATGAGATTGCTGAGATTTTGTGTTTTTGAGTTATGCTTGTCCAAAACCAACACACATGGACCTATGAGAGAATGTATGAGGGAATAGCTAAATCCCCAAATCCACGTAGTCCAAAACTCGTGGGCTATGTCCAGATTCGGGCTGGTGGTAATCTTGATTGTTGTTACACGTAATTATTCCTCTCTATTATGAAATCGTGCACAATGTATGCGTGAGTGTGCCTAAAGTGCACGAAGGAGCTAGAGTCTGCTTGCATGGCTGTGCTAAACCACATAGCTGCATACATCAGTAATGTGAGAGATTTCGACATGTCAGTGTCTTAGCCTGATACCTGGAGCTAAGATGCTTGAAGCTGATCACTTTTCCCTACTGGAACTTATTTCAGGAAACTCAAGACTTGCATTTTCGACCAAAACTGAATTTTGGAATGGTATTCAAATCGTCAGGCCTTAAAATTACAATGAAATGTTTGTACGGCAATGGCCAGAGGAATTTTTAAAGAAAAAAAATTTCTTTGTTGCTCTACGTTTCGGGTACCATTCGTGCCCTTCTTCAGGAGCTCTGTAAAAATTTATTGAAGTAAATAAATTATTGTACAGTTATAGTAATTATGAAAAGTTCATAGATTTATAAAAAAAAAGAAGAAAGAAAAATTTAAATTAAAGAAATATTACCAGATGAAATTATAAAACAGAAGTGACAGTAAAGTGAATAAAACAATATTGACAATAAGATAAAATAAGACAGATAAAGATTCCTTTAGGTTAGAAGAAGAGCGAACGTTGAGACTGAAGTGAAGAGAGAGTATTTTTTAAAATTTAAAAAACTGTTAAAGGGTGGGAGAGATAAGAAAAATGTTTGAGGCGCGGCAATTTCAAATCTGGAAGAACAAATTACTGAAGAGTATCTTTTCTTAGGGTTAGAAAAATATTGTTGTAAGATGAAGTTATGATTTCTTTGTCTTTTTTGAAATTGATAGAATTCGGATGAAGGTGAATTTGTAAGGATTCGGATAGAAGACGTTTTGAATGGTTGGGGTAACTGGTTAAAATGGAAGGGTTATTGAAATCGAAGGAATGATTGAAAGTCAGAACATGTTTGGTGGAACAGTGATGTCAGTTTTTTTGGATAATGTCTAGTTCGTGTTGTTTGAGTCTTTTTTGTAAAAACTGTTTGGATTCACCTTGTAGCAAGCGTTGCAGTTGGGTGTAATACATTGAAGTTTGTATACCCCCGTATGTGTTTTGTTAGATTTTTCAATGGGGTCTTTAATTTTTGAGATTTTATTTAGTTTGTTGGTGGGAGAGAAGCCTATTCGGAGGTTGGGGATAAAGTTTTTGAGGATGTTATTGATTCTATTGGAAATAGGACTAATGAAGGTGAGCGAGTGGCAAATGGGAGGTTCAGTATTCGAGTTGGAAAGTTTTGAGGGTTCTGCGTTGGAGGTTTGTTTGTGTATTTTTGGGTGGTTTTGAGAATTAGTTGAATAGGATGGTCATTTTTAACCAGTATTTCTTTTATTTTTTTGATATTGTCCTGGTGGAACGATGGGATTGTACGGTTATATAGGTTTTTTATGGTGTTTATTTTTTGGTGTACAGGATGGTCTGAAAGGAAGTGTAGCTCTTCCAGAATAGTGGGTTTAGTGTACCAGTTGGGTGTGAATGTGTTGTCATGGTTGCGAATGATGAGAGTGTCAAGAAAGGCTATTTTGTTGTCATTTTCGGTTTCTAAAGTGAATTGTATGCAAGGGTGATAAGAGTTGAAGGTTTGAAGGATAGTGGAAGTGTGGTCTGGATTAATGGTGAGAAACAAATCATCTACGTACTTGAAGATGAAAGAAATAGAGTTTTGGAGAGAAGGAAGGTCATAGTCAATTAAATCGTTCATGATTATGTTGGGTATGATTGGAGACAGGCAATTTCCCATTGCCAGACCATCAATTTGAAGGTAAAATTTGTGCATAAATGTAAAATAACCGGACTTGCAACATAAAGTGAGGGTATGGAGAAAAATGTTTTGTGGAAAAGAGGTATGGGGTTGAATAAATGCCCAATTTTTTGCTTTGTGCTTTGTGAGTTGGTATGTTAGTGAATAAGGATACGGCGTCAAGAGATGTCATAGTGTGATTGGAAGGAATTGATTATTTTTTTTATTTTTTCTATGAATTGGAAAGAGTTTTGGATGTCGTATGTGTTGTGAGCACTGAGCGTTTGGAGAGAAGGTAATAAATATTTGCTAAGTTTTGAAGATGGACTGTCTAAGTTAGATATTAATGGGAAAGAGTTTTTGTGGATTTTTTGTAAACCATAGGCGCGTGGGGCAATGGAGTTGTGGTTGATGAGCTTATAATATGTTGAGGTGTCAATGTAACCGTCCGTTTTGAGCTGTTTGATATGTTTGTTGAAAATTGTTTGCTCTTTGGTAGTGGGGTCTTTGTTGAGAAGTTTATATGTATTGGTGTCGGAGAATGAGTTGTTCATTTTTTGAATGTAGTCCGTCTTGTCGATAATGACCGTTACATTGCCTTTATCGGCTCTGGTAACAATGAGTTCGTCCGCGTGGTTTTTAATGAATTTTTTAGTTTTTATGAGATCAATGAAGAATTGTTTGGACAGAATTGTGCTGTTAGATTTAGGGCGATCTTTGTCTCGGTGTAGTTGATTGGTTATTATGTTGGTGATCTGTAATCTGGCGAGGTCAGCGTTATCTTCTGTTATATCGCAGGATCTGAGAATGTGTTCTAAGTCAGATAAGAGAAGGAATGTAAAGTTTAATGTTGGCGGGAATAGAGAAATGTGGACCTAGACTGAGGATGTTGCTGTCTTTAGGAGGAATGATTACAGAGGATATGTTCTTGATCCAGGATACTTTTTATTATAGGAACGATATTTAATTTATCGAATTTGAGTTTAAGTTTAGATTTGCGGATAGAACAGTAGTAAGAGAAAAGTTTAGTGTTGAAGCACAGAAAATCGACTGAATGTAATTTAGTAATTGTGATTGTTCTTTTTGTTTCCATATTAAATACCATATTAAAGAAGAACTTCCAAAGTTAACTTCCATTTTAGAAAAACTGGCTTCACGTGAATCTTCAAGAACCTTTCTTCTAAAATCCGATCATTCAACATATTTCCCCAACACATTGAAAATTCCTGTAACAAGGTACCGAATCTACCTCATCCTGCTTCTCAAGAACAATTGAAGAACAATGTTGTCCAGGTTCAAGAAATCTTTGTTAAATAGAGAAATCAGTTCAACACAATGGGAAATTTCTATTTTACAAAAAGAAAAATCACAATTACTAAATTATATTCAGTCTATTTTCTGTGTGCAAGATTTTGATACCTTTCTTGGTAATATTTCTTTAATTTAAATTTTTCTTTCTTTTTTTTTTTTTATAAATCTATGAACTTTTCATAATTACTATAATTGTACAATAATGTATTTTCTTCAATAAATGTTTACAGAGGGCACCGATGGTACCCGAAACTTAGAGCAACAAAGAAATTTTTTTTTTTTAAAGTCCTCTGGCCATTGCCGTACAAACATTTCGTTGTAATTTTGGAACTTTCACAAGATCGGAATACTTCCATTTAAACCAAGGTGGCAGTGTTACGCTCACATTTTGTTCTTGAATCAGTTTTTCTATTTTTTTTACAATTTTATGATTTATATTTATTGAATAAAAAAAAGGAAAAGAAAGAAATGAAAGTAGAAAGTAGGGTAGTAAAATATTTTGTACAAAACAAACAAAAGAACATCCAACTAAACCGTGGCGTAGCCCCTGACTGGCTGTATGAGACACCAGGCCGAGAGCAACCAGTTACAACTATTTATAAATGTCTGAATGAGACAAGCGTGAATGATTGATCTTCAATGATTGATAAAATAACAGGGAACTATTTATCATTGTATTTTTATAGTTGGTATGGTGGTGCGCCTGCGCCCTACCTACCGACCATCTTTTATGAACAACTTGTCACTTCGACCTCTGTAAATAGTTCATCTCTTGTTGTGTACAGTGATAGTTTGGTCTAGTATAATGTGGAACAGACATTACTTCTAAGACTTTCAAAGACCGGTCCCGCCTCCACTAGTTTTTATTTTTCAATCTAATAAAACACAGTCTTGACGAACATACAAACAGTTCAACGAAGACTTTCTCTTCGCCGAAGAAAAGAGAAATTATTAATTAAGTACAACTTCCGCAAAACATGGTCTCCATGAAGAAGCTGGGAAATAAAAGTGATTGGAGCGATGAATCCGTTTTGCAAAATACCAGGGAACAGTCCCACTATGTGTTGTAGAAGATCCTTGAGGAGGCTAGGGTGTAAGAACCGGACTTTCGGAGCACCGAAGTTATGGTTTTCCACCATTTTCCAAACGAAAATTCACGCAATCGTGTCTGTTAATCTGAAAGAAAACATAAATCTAGGACATTGAGATCATGTCCGTAGTCATTCATGCTACCGTTAAAGTTCTCTAAGTTTATTAAACACTAGTTCGAAAATAGTTCCAGAATACCTAAATAAACTTAATGACTGGGTCAGAAATAACACAGTTCTCCTCTTTTGTGTGCCAGAGCATGTTGACGTAGAAGGCAAAGAGTCGATTAACAATCTGGAAAGGAAAGATGCAGGAACTCCCTTCATGAGCAGGTTTTGCATGATTTTTTGTGGAGCGAGCAGACAATTAGAACTATACTAAAAATGAGGAGGAAGCTATGAGAATATTGAAAATAACTAAAGGCCCATCATCAGTCGTAGCAAAAAAATAGGCTGCGTATGCTAATGACTTTCTTCATAGCATTGTAAAAAGAACTGAAGAATGACGTAGCCAAAATGCGATGACGTTTTATTTACAGCTGACTCCAACAAGCCTTCTGACCGACTACTGTCCTAGAAAAGGTTTAGAAGCTGGGGTACCAACTGGGCATTGGAAGAGAATATACCCTTCCTAGAACGTTCCAGGTTATGAAACTTCTCGAAGAAAACTGAGACAAAGGTCCCCCTAAATAAAAATCTTGTAACATAATCTTGCAGAAACTACATGAAACATTTTGTTTTGAAGAATTTAGTTAAGAAGATACCTTAGTTATGGGTAGAAATATACAGCACTTAATACTATGATAAAAACCATCTTAGATGCATAAAACGCTCACCCATCCCATCCTGGCCTATAGATCCAAGCTTGAATCGTAACCAAGACGGAAAAATAACGACTTTCGACATCTCTGAAAGGCGATTACTCCGCAGGATCTACAGCTGAGCCTGTGAAGGTAATGTCTTGAAGATTTGGGCCCAACTCAACAATAGGAAGGAAAAAAGATGGTTGTGGAACTGTTTAAGCTATTTCCTCTTACTGTTCGAGTACTCACTGGGACAGCTGTAAACCTACTTCTTTATTTGAGACTCTCAATTAAACAATCTTTATTTCATATTCATCCCAGATGAATCGTTCCCAGCCCATTCGTCAGTGTTTTTTAAATAAAATCTTTTAGCGTTATGAAAATAACATGACGATGCTTGATGTACTTTCTTCAGAACAAAGTAGTTTGATGAATCGCGCCATTTTGATTCCAACAGAAATGACCAAGCAATTACTGTTGTAATTCTTGAAGATTTTACGACCACAATAAGCCAGTTTAATTGCTTAATAAGTTGGAAGTAATTGAGCATGAGGTGATGATGTACTTTTTTTTCTTTCTTTTTTTTATGTTTTTTCAATAAATGGAGAAGACCACCTCGGCGGTTTTCATTTTTTTAAAAATTATTTAAATCAACTGTTTTTATAGAATCAGCTGATTTAAATATTTTTTTTATTACTTTTGTTGCTATATAAAAAGGAATAAAATAAAGACGTCAAAGTAATGGAAATGTATTAAAGTCTATGATGGCCAGCTGTTCCGATGCTAGCATTGAAAAGGCAAAATGCCAACCAACAGCGGGCAAGTTTAAAGGTTCGAGCGTTTTTTTAATTTTAAATATATAAACAATTCCAATGCTCCGGCTATTGCCAGATTAAAGTTATATCCGCCCAGCGTGTTGTGGTCTGGCGATGCATGGCCATATTTATCTGTAAAGACGAGAAGAAGGTCTTCCTCTTCTCAAATGAAGATAAACACGACCCAACAATCTTATAGAGATGTCACATTAATTTTTTCAGTATGAGGCAATAACATTAAAGTTTATAGTATAACAAATAAATACAAATATTCGGATGCCATTATTGTTATTATTATAGCTCTGTTGACCCATTAGCTGGTTCTTTGGCTAACATCTACTTTTATTATACTTATAAATTGGTTCCTAATTAGCGGCATTTAAATGAATGGTGTATCGAGTTTTAGCTATCGGTTCGCACGATGAAGAAGTGATATCAATTTACTTTCTCTTACTACAGTTACATGTTGTCAACATTTTCAATTTTCAGTTTTCCCGGAAAATAACGATCTTGAGACCTCTCTGCTTATCACAGAAAAGTGTTTTTTACAAACTTACGCAATAAGCGCAAACTTTCTGTTCACAAACTTTCTGCGATTAACAACTTTTCCTTACACATTCAGGAATAGCAAATGACTCTGGAAAACTTTTGTTTTTTTTCCGCAAGCACACCACACATTCACACACAGACCATTCGCTAAAAACATTTTTTCGTATTCAGAGGGCCTCTCTCAAGACATGTATTTCCGGTGAATACTCAATTTCAAAAATCTGATACGATCGCAACACTTAGTTAAGAAGACACCTTAGTAATGGGTAGGAATACACAGCACTTAATACTATTATAAAAGTCTAGTGGAAGAAAGAAATGAAAGAAAATGATAGTTTTGAAAAATAGTTTAGAATATTTTGTAGTTTGAAAAATACAATTTTGTTAATATTTTAAATGTATCTTAGTGCAGTGAAAAGAGCCAGGTACTATAATTTAAGGTCACTGCTATCAAGAGACAAAGGCACAAGAATCCGTTAAATAAATACAATGCCACTTGGCCAACTGTTTTGTAAGAGAAGGCATTCTTTCGGACAGTCTGCATTCTACTCTCAAACAATATAGTTGGTTGTAGATACCGAAGCAGAACACTTGTTTTTTCGCTCTCTTAGCATCAGTGCATATTAATAAGTTAATAATTTCTTTGCAAATAACTTGTAGTTATTATTATAATAGAATATACTTATTGTTTGCAGTGAGTGGTAACTACTTTCTTATTTCTGATACTTCTCTCTTAAATATATAAACTTACAAGCCCTTTTACTAAACCGCTCGTGCTACACAAGCTACCAGCACACAAACATACAACATCACCAATCATATTTCAAAAGCCAGCTGGGAACCATCTTAGTCTATAAAACGCTCATCCATCCCATCCTGGCCTATAGATCCGTCTAACTAGGGGAGTTAGAGAAAGTAAAAAAGCAAAAAATCTGATTTATAAAATATTATTGAAAATGAAATCAATTCTTCAATTTTTATATTGACTATATTCTTCAGTAATTCTTCATTCAATTTTAACTGAGCGGCACTTACCTAAAGAGCAACAATATAGATTCATTTATTTCGTGCAGCGAGAGTGCATACGAGTATCGACGAGTCTAGCCGTAATTGAACGAACGTGATAATCCGGCACTGAATTAGATTGAAGTGTCTATTTTTTTTCTGTCATTTAAAACAAAAATCGAATAATTCCGTTTGTTAACTCAAACAGTGTCGTAAAATTAGCTGTACATTTTAACAAGTTTTATTACATTTCCCAATTACATGTACCAACCGCCACTGATTCCAACAGAAACAATTATAGCTGAGATTTATTCTTCTTTTTTTAAAACTGATAGAATGTTATTAATTTTAGCTATACCTAACATTTTTTTGGGATAAATTGAATTTTTGGGTTTTGGATTGGTAAACTACAAAACGTTGGCCTTCCTCTAAATTGTCATTTCAGTTACATGAATATTATAATATCTACATTATATAATATTAGCTGGCAACGAAAAGAAGCGTTCTATCACAAATCACAACTTTGTATGGTATAAGAACCCTCTGGCGTAAAAGCAATTTTGACAGAGAGTTGAGTAAATGCTCCTTTCATCGTTGTTTTCTTGAAAGTTATTGCTTGTTATATACTCCTACGAGAGTTGTGTAGTAGATTCCTTGATATCTCTTGAATTCTTGTTTTGTTTTTTTTTGTCTTTTGAGTGGCATTTTTAGATTGATTTAAATTTTTTGCGAGCAAGATACGATTACGATATCGTATCGATACCGATTACGATTACGGGTATCACAGCAATCCTTCTAAAATACCCGTATCAAAATACACTACATTAGTTTACATCCTAGATATTTTTTGAGTTTGAAGAAATTTTGAGAAAGAAGATCTTAAACACTTCTTGTAGATGTTTTCTATAACTACAACTTGTAAAAGAAAATACTCTTCGTTGTTGTGGTGGAGTGTGTAAACTGAATTTACTTATACAGTTTGGAATACGATTTCGAGTAAATCGTGATGGGAGCTTCGTGCTTGTTAAGTTGTAGTCCATTAGATTGATCGGGGATGAGCTTGGACAGAGCTGAGAGTGCGCTGTGAGATAACAATAGCGCTAGAGCGGCTGGTGTCGGCAACATGAAGTTGTCAGCGCTCTAGTGGTGGATTTTTCTCCATGACTATCTATTTTCACTGACAGGAAGAATATCTGGATAAAAATAAATTTCAGCAACTGTGCCATGTCTGCTGGGGACAACAGGACGTTAACACCTTAAGTAATTCGAGGTTAGATTTTATATTAATAAACATTTAAAGAGAGAAAGTTGAGAAAGGGAAGTGGATTAGTAACAGCAATAAACGCGGTAGATTACAGAAGACAGTTGGTAAACAACACAATAATACACAGGATAACAATAACAATAATCCCACTTTAAATACAACCATAATACATTACATTCCTTTCTCTTATTCTGTAAACTCACAAACACGCATGCGCACGTGTACACGCTCACAACTCACATTACAACGAAAAAAGAAAAGAAGCCTATAGAGAGCGGTTTTTCACGTATATCAAGTTCAAACAATCTAAAACAGGTTGTTGTTATTATTATCTTGGTACTTATTATTGTTAAGAGTTTTAAAACTTATTAACCTATATAAGTCTTTCTTACAGTATATTAAACAACAGTACAAACAAACAGACAATGTTCTTTGCTTGTAATTCCTCTATTGTTTGTAATAATGCTTTTTATCTGTGTCCAACTTAAAACACTGTCTTATGTACTAGCAGCACACTCACCAGTGTAATAAAGATCTTCCTCTTCTCACCGCCTTTGTTAAAATGCATAAACAGTATTCTCACTTCTGTGTCACTTCATACAAAATAATGGTTTATTACGAGAAGTTTTATTAAGGCATTTTATTCTTACTTTCTTTATCTTTAAGCAATATGATAATTACACACTTTTGGAATCGTTTTCCTCGGAACAACAGGAAGATTTTCAAGCCATAGAATTTTTAACCACTAAAAAATAAAAAAAATCAGTCCATCCGGAATCATGATCACGCCATGAATTTCCGGGTATCACATCAATCCTTCTAAAATACCCTTATCAAAATACACTACATTAGTTCACATCCGAGACATTTTTTGAGTTTGAAGAAATTTTGAGAAAGAAGATCTTAAACACTTCTTGTAGATGTTTTCTATAACTACAACTTGTAAAAGAAAATACTCTTCGTTGTTGTAGTGGAGTGTGTAAACTGAATTTGCTCTGTGCAAGTCTGTGTTGTCACACTGTCTGAAAAAACGCATCCTGAAGAGATGGGCGAACGCCCGAAACCGGGTGATGACCATAAAATGAAGCAGGCTACCACGGAAAATGTGAGTCTCCGAAAATACTCTTCCTTTGAGCGAAAGTTTCATTTTTTTTTACCTTCTCGCAAACTATTCATGGTATTCGCGAACTAAACTTTAGTTAAATATTTGTGTAAAACATCGATCAGAAAAGAAAAATCGAAGAGAGTCAACTTGTTCTATCATTTGGGAATCTTCAAAGAATAGACCAGAAGCTTTTTGGTGAATCAATCTACTGAAGGTCAACAACTCAATGGTGCTCCTAGCCAAGTAAAAGGATTTTCTTCAGGGAAATTTAGCGAACCCAGCCGAACAGCACTACAAGAACTACACTAATACTTGTACAGTGCATATGGTTGATATGTGCAACTAAATCTAGTTCACCATTAAACACACTCATTCTACGTGCTCATGTATAAAGTTTTCAGATGTCTGGCACTCAAGAAGGAAACAACAGACCGACAAATCTGTAGTAAATATATATATATATATATTCTCAAACTCGTAATTTTGGCATTATATAAATATAAACTGTTAAAAAGAATTGTACTCGTTGTAATAGACCTAATCACTCCCCACCTCAAGTTCACTCACTGCATCTCTTTCCAAGATTGAAGAAAATTGATCAATTATAATTTTAATTATTACGATAAGAGAGTAGCCCCTGTGGTTCGGGGTTTAAGAATAGGACCACAGTATCTCTGCTTGTTGTAAAAGGCAACTAAAAGAGCAACTGTCCGTTGACCTCTCGCCTTTCCCTTACCTTTGCGTCCTTTCAAGTTATCCTATTCTTATCCATATCCAAATTCCTGAATGGGTGGACAAGACTCATAGCCGTGGTGAAGGCAACTTGTCTAGGGGAAGGGAACCCCGAAGTCAAATCTCCTGGTCCTCCAGGTTGGGGGTTGAGCATGGGGCCAACTCCCCCATCATGTAAAAAAAAACACTTGTTACTAAACCCAAAATTAAAGGAAAGCCGGATGGAAATATGGTAACGGACCTGGTGCGAAAAGGACTAAACTTAAAGATTTGACCATAGCCACGTGGAATGTGAGAACCATGCTGAAGCCAGGAAAAATGCAAGAAATTGCAAATGAAATTATAAAATTTAAGATTGATATTGCGACACTCCAAGAAATGAGATGGTCAGGACAAGGGCGCATCGATAAAAAAGATTACACGCTCATTAGATTACAGCGGGGGTGAAAATAGAAGAGGGCTCTATGGAACAGGGTTTTTAATTAATAAAACAATTAGGGGATCGCTACTAGACTTTGAAACCATCAATGAAAGAATTTGTAGGGAGAAAATAAAAGGAAAATTCAGAAATGTATCCATAATATCTGTCCACGCACCCACTGAAGACAAATCTGATGAAGAAAAAGAGACCTTTTATGATAAATTAAGTGAAACATGTGAGCTCGTCCCAAAATATGATGCCATGATTGTTCTCGGGGATTTCAATGTGCAAATCGGCAAAGAGGTTTACGTAAATGACGTTGCCGGAAAGTTCTCGCTGCACGATGTGACCAATGATAATGGACAGCGGCTAATGCAGTTCGCATCTGCATATAATCTGAAAATCAAAAGCACAAGTTTTCAGCATAAGCGAATACACTTGGGAACATGGAAAATCCCCGGAGGTAGTGTCAATCAAATTGATCATGGCATGCTCAATCACTTCCAGGCATGCTTCCAGTATTATTGATGTTAGAGCCTGTAGAGGTCCAAATTGTGACTCGGATCACTATTTACTGAAAGCTCTATTTAGACATAGGCTGGCGAATTGCCAGAAAGGCAAAAGAATACAGAGGAAAAGATGGAATACTGAGAAGTTTAAAAACCAGGAGTGTAAGGTCTGTTTGAAGAAACGTAAATGCAAATTGGAGAACTGTGAAGAGAAGAGTGATGTTGAAGCAGAATAGACCACTTTAAAGGAAATAATTGAAGAGGCAGCTGACCAAGTATTAGGAGAAAAGGTCTTGCAAAGAAACTGTGAATGGTTTGATGAGGATTGCAAACAGGCGATTGAGCAAAAGAATGCCGACAGACAGATTATGCTACAAAGGGATGCGAGAGGTAACAGAGAAAAATATCGCATCAGCAGAAGTAAAAATATCGCTTCAGAAATTTATGCAGAAAGAAAAAGAGGACGTGGTACAGAAGGAAGACTGAGCATATGGGGGAACTGAATGAAGGAAATGAACCTAGAAGATTTTATCAGTCTGTTAGGAAAATGAGAGCCGGATACCAACCCAAGATGAATGTTTGTCGCAGCAAGGAGGGTTTGATCGTAGGCGAAGAAAAGCAGATTATAGGTAGATGGGCGGAACATTTTGAAGATGTGCTCTCTATCACCCCTCAGAATGGTGGACTGGCAATCAATTATGAAGACAGTGAACAAGATACTAGAGCGCTACCGGTTGCTGAACCACCCACATATGAAGACTTTATGGATTCTGTGGAACAACTAAAAAACAATAGAGCTTCCGGAGAAGACAATCTTCCTGCTGAAATATTTAAATTTAGTGGCGAATACATGTGCCAAAGATTGTATAATTTGATTTTTAAGATATGGAACAATGAACTGATGCCTGAGGATTGGTGTTCGGGATTGATTCTACCAATTTTTAAAAAAAGGGACAAGACCATATGGCAGAACTATAGAGGCATATCTCTATTAAATGTCGCATACAAAATTTTAGCTAATATTTTAACAGTAAGGCTGAAAACTTATTCTGATCAGATCCTTACGGATTACCAATGTGGCTTCAGGCAGAATAGGGGCACAACTGATCAGATATTCACCTTACGGGAAGTTCTAGAAAAGTGCTACGACTTTAATATAGATGTACACATGCTCTTTATAGATTTTAAGCAAGCGTTCGATCGAGTGGATAGGTTTCAACTCTTTAATGCCCTAAAAGAATTTAATATACCGCTCAAATTAACAAATCTGATAAAAATGACAATGTCCCGAACGCAGACTAGTGTACTTGTTGGCAACAAGGTAAGCAGAAAAATACCATTTTATGCAGGAATAAGACAAGGAGATGCCCTCTCAGCGACCCTGTTTAATCTGGTCCTGCATAAAGCAATGAAGAATATAGAGGCTGGCGGCACACTGGCAAACCGAACCTATCAAATTCTTGGATACGCAGATGATATTGTGGTACTGGCAAGAAATGAGAAAATATTAAAGGATGTTCTTGGCAAGCTAGTTAAAGAATGTAAAGTAGTAGGTCTCGAGATTAATGAAGCTAAAACCAAGTATATGGTAACTTCAACCTCTGAAATAAGAAGAAGGCCGAGTAGCTTGTCTCGTGATAGTCACACCTATGAAGCTGTTGACCGTTTCGTCTATCTGGGCACAGAAATAAATTGTGAAAATAAAATGAGCGACGAAGTCAGAAGAAGAATAATGTGTGGCAACAGAGCTTATTATGGAATTATGAGGATGATAAAGTCGACCCTATTGTCTAAGCTCTAAGGGAACGAAATTCAAGCTGCACAAATCCCTTATCAGGCCTGTCGTGTGCTATGGCGCAGAGGCATGGACGCTGAAAGTAGCCGACCAGCAAGGACTTAGAGTCTTCGAAAGACGTATTTTGAGGTGTATCTTTGGCCCGCTGTGTACGCAAGGAATTTGGCGTATCAGGACTAACCAAGAGCTTGGTGACCTCATACAGCAAGAAGATATCGTTAGGTTTATTAGGTCTAGAAGGATCAGTTGGTTAGGACACCTAGAAAGAATGCCAGATGCCAGAACGGCCAAAAGAGCTTTTCGGGAGAGCTTTCCAGGAAAAAGAAAAAGAGGGCGTCCTCGAAAAACTTAGATTGACGACCTGGAAGAGGATCTGACTAGGATGGGAGTGACAAACTGGAGAAGAAAGGCTATGGACAGAGATGGCTGGAGATTAATTGTTAGGGAGGCCAAAGTTCAGCATGGACTGTAGAGCCGGATAAGAAGAAGAGAAGCTTACGATAAGAGGGAAGCGTGTAAATGTTTCCAGCCAGAAAAACTGAACAAACTGTTTCAGTGAAACCATCAGTTGTCTTCGAACTCGTAATTTAATTCTAATTAATACCATTTAAATGATAGAATTGTATAAAAATTTAAAATAGCACTAGATTGGTAACCCCGTCCCCACATGAAGTTTTCTGGAGAAATGTTACAAATAAAAGTTATGTGTAGTTGAATAATAAGTTTAAAGAAAATCTTTAGGAGCCTGTTTCGTGAAAATCGTATAAAAATAAAAACTGTTCAGTAAAAACGCATTCCCGGTCAATCGATTTTGTAGCTGTTCTTACGGATAGTTTATATACTAGGTTTAAAGGAAATCGTTGGCGCCATTTTTGAGTAAATCGCAAAAAAGTATTGAGTGTTCCTTGTAGTTGGTTGGATCAAAACCTTACACACTCACACACAAAAATTACCTTTACGGACTCAGGTACACACAAAACATCTATATCCAATGAAAACTCGACATCACTAATTGACCCAAACGCAATACTTCCTCACCAGCAGTAAGAGAAAATAATATAGCCATTTAATATTGCTCACCTTCGCTAGGAGCATGATTTTTATCTGTACTACTAAAACTGAAATCAGTTGTTATTAGACCGATTCCAGTTATTACAGAAAATAGTGTAAAAACAAATGTATAGTATAAAATTTAATAAGTATAAAATATAGATGACAAATGTAATAATTTAGATAAATAATCTAATTTTATAGTCCATTAAATAGAAACGTCTTTGGATATGTTCCAATATTTTAGGTGTGTCGCTAACTATTTATAGCTGAATGTTTAACGATCTATACATGTGTATTAATAATTTTTTTTCTAATTTTATTTATTACTTTATTAATAGTGACTGTAAGAGCATCATCAGAGTCACAATGAGTTTGGGCCACAATATCTCTTACGTCAGGCGGTCCTACTAATCCCTATTTAGTCTTTTTAATATTATATCGTCGGCTGATTTAACTATATAAGCAAGTAGAGTAACTAGCTCTTAGCAATGTCAGTTTACTTTCTCTTACAGCTGAAAACGGAATTATTGCGTTCATTTTTCAAAGTCACTTGAAGTTTCATTTGCGAAGTTTCGTTTTTCGCGATTTTCTCAAATTTTCGTATATCAAATATTTTTCCAGGAAGATCGATTCTGAGAGAAACTGTAGCGATAGTGCACTTTCATTACACTGCTAAAGTGCTGCACTTAAGTTCTACTGTCTATATAACATTAAAATATATTAAATTTATTACTGAAATTTCTAATTTATAGAAAATCAATAAACCGGAAGTGCAACACTTAACAAAATGGTGATTGAAGATTTTCGGAATGTTTTTTGGAAGTTCTGGGTGATCTGAGTCATTAGACATTACAATTATTACTACTAAACTTTTTTCCTCCCCAGATTTGTTTTTAATTTATTTCAATCGGAAATTGCAAAGATGTAAGAGAGTCACATTAATAGTGAAAAAAAAATGACTTCCTCTTGCGGTTGGTCAAATCGTCAAATTTTCGAAATTGATTTTCTCCTCCGGAAATAAATTTTTGAGGTCTCCTGAATACGAAAAAAATGTTGTTTTTTTCGCGAACGGTCTGTATGTGAATGTAGTGTTTAAAAAAACATCCCTATCACTTTTATTTGAAGCATTTTTCCAGGAAAAGTGTTGGGGGGGGTTCTACGAGAGCATTCCTCTAAAGCAAGGGTGTCCAACCCGCGGCCCACGGCCACTTCGAATTCAGCCAACAAACAATTTTAAACTAATGCTTTTATAGTACCAACAGTGAAGGTACCTAGGTGTCTTTTGTCTTCAAGGAATGCGTGAGAAATAGCTAGACTAGATAGTTGGTTTTATTTACGTTTTCAACAGTCGGAATCATGCTCTTTTTGCTGTCAGCTTTTATAAATCTTATCTTCCCAGAGATTAATATCCCTCGTTTCACAATCCTGCCTTACTCACATCTTCGCTTTTTGGCAACATCAGCATTTTGTGAGCAACTATTTTCAAGGATGAAGTAAAGGATGAGTAAAATTAGAACCAAAATATCTGGAGAACTCACTGAGATTTGTAATTACTTGCATCGAACTAGATATTGTAATGTTATTTTCTCAAATACAACGTTAACTATCTCACTAGTTATGGTGCCCACTTTTATCTATATAGTAATGTGTTTAATATATTAAAGAAGTTCATCCAAAGAAGGTATATCGAACAAGTCCATCAAAGAAGATATTTCAAACAAGTTCCATCAAAATGGATATTTTGATCTAACTCATACTCTATCATAAACGGCTTTCGTATCTACTATTAATTGAATAATATAGCACCGGAAATCAGGAAAATTATATTTTTGCTCACCATCTATCCGTTAGTGTTTCTATTTTAAGAGTGGCGCTAAATGTTCTTCTTCATCCAATGTGGCCCGATAACTCAAAACGTTGGACATCCCTGCTCTAAAGTATCACTTCTGTATTTTATACGTTTCAATCACCTATATAATATGAAGATATTTAAAAAGCTCAGTAATTCTTGGTGATTATATGGAAGCGCAACCGCAGGATGTGTCGATGACGTTCTATACGCACAGGATATTGAACAATTCACCAAACATTTGCCGCCTATTTATTTAATGTAAATTTCATACAAAATTATTACTATATATATTTTTTGTTTTGTTCTAGACGGTGGAAGCTATAATATAAAATAATGTGGGCAGTTATACTAAAACATAATAACGTAGACAGAATGGGAGCATAGTGACGTAGGCGTAGTCTTGTACTCGTGTAGATGGCGCTGCTGTCAGAGCCAGTGCTAGCTGCTATGCTCCAACTATCTCTATTATTTAGATTTATATGTCTAATCACTTACCAAATAGTATATAATTATATGTAAAGACATTTATTTATTACCGGTATAATACTACAACTTCTCCTAATAATTATAATTATAACTAACAGCTGCACTAATAATAACAGCAGTTCTAATTAGATCAGCTGTTGACAGCACAAAAAAAAAGGACACAACGATTTTTCACATTCTTTCTGCATTCTGATTGGCCAATTAACCAATTTTCTACCAACCCGGTACATTTACAACATGTTTTACAAGCTCGAATATAGCTGGAGAAAATATGTTATAAAGTGAAACACTCACGCAACTTATTATTACTGCAGTTATAGACAAATTTTCTTGAAACTTATAATTTTTCTCTAAATATTTGTCTTCAGTTTTGTATCAATGGGAGAATCCTAGACTAATTAAAATGAATTTTTTGAGAAAAGTACGTAGCCTACTCTCCCCCCCAGCCCAAATTTCTTTAAATATTTCTCAGGAAAAAAGTTTTTAAGAAAAGTGGTCGGTATCTGTATATTCACAGTTAGTGTACCAAATTTAATGAAATTTGTCGGTGTTTGTATGGAGAAAATGGCGAAAACTGACAAAAACTGTTTAGTAAAAACGCTCTTCTGGTTTACTCATGTTCTTGAAATTTGGAATTTAGGCAATCTATTTATTTCTAATTAATATTGTTTAGATGACAGAATTATACAATCAATTAAGATAGCTATTTAGTAGAAAACATCTTGGAGCTGTTTTCGAGGAATTTTGCTTTGTATTAGACGCGGTGGTAGTACCTAAACGGAATACCTAGTTTGAGGTTCATCTGTCGTTCGTTTTTGAGACATTTTATTTCACACAACCATTCGCCTCAGAAACGTTTTTTTTCTTTCTCAGAGCAAAACATGTATTTCCAGCTAAACTCAATATTTCTATTACTGAAACGATTGCATTAGTTCCTTAAAACATCGTAGCGTCCCTGAGGATACCCCAGCTAACAACATAAACCACAATAACGCAACATTCACATAAATATGGTGTACATCATTCTCACTACTTGCCCTTACTGTCATACTTGGTCTAATTGCTAATGTTTCTAATATTTAAACTGATAAAGTTTATTTTGCAAACCTAACTGTGTAATTTTACAGTTTTGTTTGAATTTCAACCGAAAAATAGAGTACTGATTATCTATAGGATACTCATCACCTTATCAAAATAAACCTTCAAAAATATCGTACAAACTACTAACTGGCAACTCTCTGGTATTACGAAACTCCTTGTAAAACAAAACTGAGTTCTCAAATAGATGATTTGCAATAGTAAAAGAATTAACTTAAATGAATAACGCATTCTAGTGAGTTTCTTCTTTGAGGATAAAAGAGATATAGAAGGGAATAATTATAGATAGACATGTATAGTTCAATGAATTGCTACCAGATGGAGTCATGCCACTCTTTATCTGTTGACTCGTGCTAAATTGGCATGCCATACGCCTCGTAGCCTTACCAACCCGTGCCACAAAACAAAACTATTAGTCCAGTTCTATTCCACTGAAACATTTCTAAGAAAGCGCCCTTCCCTTCCTCCGCCACGCGGGTCAGATAGTCTCCAGACTACATAATCCCTAGTTAAACTATTTTGGCATCGATACAACAAATCAAAGGCAAGACAAACACACACACAGACACTTAAAAAACAAAACAAAAAGACAACTCTCTTTTTTTCTTGATTCTAACTATAGATGGCGCACACAGTAAAACCAAAGAGCCCATCTGTACATCGTTGATTCGCCAGCCATAGTGGCGATGTCTGGCGGCCAATCATTAAACCAACAACAAGTTGTCAAATGTAGCCAGAATTAAAAAATAAAATAAACATTACTCATTCATTCCAATCCAGTTCTTCCAAGTGGCCCGATGTGCGGGAGTAGTCTCTAATTTCACATTTAAAGGAGTGATGATGTAATAATTATAAGAAGATAAGGTATTCACTCCCTATTGCAAATTTATCTTCAAACATACAATCTATAAACCAATTTAATTGTCTTAAATAATTAAAAAGTTTATAGGACCGAACTGTAGAGAATGAGATGTTGAACTGTGTCTGTACCAGGAAGGTGCAGTCTGATTTAGGAATACCGGAAGGTTTATAAGGGAAGAATATTATATTTTGGTATTTTTGTCAATTACTTTCACTTTCCGCTTGACAAACTATTGCTCATGAGGGTAGAATTGCCAGTGCCAGTTCCGGGTAGTATGTAATAGGTTCAGTGTGTGAAGGGAGAATATCTATGTCGTCTATATAAGAGAAAATGGGCGATGTGAGGGTGAGTTCGAAGATCTACAGTGCAAGTAAGAAACAGCATTGGACCAAGAATACTACCCTGAAGAACACTGACCTTCACAGGAAAGGCCGCGTTGAACGAAATGAGTAGTTGTTTCTTCAGTGATATTGATATTCATGCGGGTATCCCACCATGAAAACACGCACAACGCTTACTTAACATTTCCAGCACTCATACTCATAGCACTTAGCGACTCCAGAGATAATTGATTTGTGTAAATTGTAGTTGGTTGTAGCTTCTTAATTCTAGCTCACCACGACATAAATCCACTTTAATTACAGACAACACACTTTAATGACAACTGGCTATATGTACAAAACGCTGAGACCCAAGCGAGGCACAATAGATCTTTTAAAACAAGGTTGTCGGTTTATAGCGCTCTCACACTATACTTCATAAAAACAAGATCACAGGTTTTTTTATAATAGCCAGCTTCATTTTTTTTTTAAATGTCGCCCAACAGAGAGGTTACTAACGTTCGCCTAACTTAAGGATGAAGAAGTGTACTAGTGTAGTTATACTTCGTCATTTGTGCACATTAACTTTCACTGACTCACGCTAACTTGGAATTTGACAAGAAATAAATGCCGCTGCATAAAGCTCAGGAAGAGAGAATAACTATATCCCTTACTAAAGAAACTGGAGTATATGAACTGAGTTGGAAGGTCTGAAATATTAACAACGAACAATATTGGACCAACAGCCGAAAGAACACCGGCCTCCAGAGTTTTTTTTTTTCATGATAATCTGTTTCATTTTATGTTCATCAACTGGTTTTTAAGTATTCCCTCTTTTTCAGGATATTTTCATATACCATGTGACCTAACATAATGCTAAGTCAGAGCACACTTGTTCAATACAAGAGCGCATAAATGACTTTGCACTGACGGTATCACTGTAAAGAGTCATGATGATAGATGTACTTCAGAAACCAGTCAATCAGCACACCACAAAATTAATTTAAAGGAATGTACTGTTCCCTGGCTGACGTACAACTTGTACAGTTGATATATGCTGTGTAGGAACAACTTGTAAGGACTAGATATCAACAAAATAAAACATGAAATGTAAAGTGGCACTTTTTGAGAAGTGCTATATTTTTTGTCTCAGTTCTACCAATACAGTTGGTTGTATCACTTATTATCCAATCAACAAATTATAATTAACAATAATTGACTAGGTTTTTAAATGTTGTAGGTTTCATAAATTCTGCAAGAGAATACCAATATAATACTGTTATGAAAATATTATATTTTTAAAATATAAGGAAGCAATCTTGGTAATTTCATCAAATATCTTTTACATTTTTCTGTTATATATTTAGGATATATCGTAAGTATATGTTCCAAATCCTCCGTCTCATTACATCTCCTACATAGAGGATAGTCTAAGTATCCAATTCTAAACAAATAGGACCACTATAGTTTGGCCGCATCCTATTAAGGTAAACAATTCTTTTGCCAAAGTAACCTTCTTTAAACCATATTTTATGACAAACCTGTACCTGTAGCAACATAGTTTTGTAAAATAAGTCCTTATCCGAATAGGTGAATCTCTGCTGCCATTTTTCTATGACTTTCTTTTTACCCAGTCCTTGAGAAAATGAGAGGTGCTATGATGATTCTTTGTCAAAAGATGGTTTGTTTTTGCACAACTGTTATTCATTGACATTTTGTTATTCACTTCAGACTAAAACATTTCTTTTGTTAAATAAATGGTTTCTAGTTGCTTATCTGCATAGTAATGTTAACTAGAGTGAAAAATGGCCTTTCCAATTATTGTAGAACAAGAGTAAACTAGTGATCAGCCAGGCAGGCAGTATTTGTCGTTTATTTCAATGTCTTTAACAAAGCAACCAAGTGTATATAAAAACTTTACTTGAAGTTAATTAGAGTAAAAAAAAAAAGTAAAGAAGAAATGAGGTGTTGTATATAGTTGAAACCTATATGTGGAAAACTAACTGAGACAGTATTAATATAGAAGGCACTGGACCAAAATGTTCCACGATCTATACGCTAGTTTAGATATAGTAGTGTATTTAGTTTGGAAGAAATATGTAGGTGTTATTAGGATAAGAAACAAGGGGCAAGCAAGTAGTGGCAGCTGTGAGGACCCCAGCCTTTGTAGATAACTAACTACTAAAACTACATGACAATACGTATTTAAATTCATTTAAATAAACATGGGCAATGGCCGGCCAAGAGTTCTTCTACAGCTGTATGTATGAATGTATGTGTATTTGAAAACAGTGTGTGCTGGGGACATTCACTGAGAGACAGCCAAGACCTTCACCTAAACACGCTCGCCGCAGTACAAAACTGCGCGCCGGCGTACGTTCTAAAACACTTCTCGCTTTCACATTTATGAATCAACTGATTCAGAAAAACCCTGACTATTTTATATGGATTAATTAATCGTTTATTTTACATTCTGTTGATGCTGCAAGAGAAAGAACTTCCGGTTGTGCTGAATTGTAACAATATTTAACGTTTATTTTCTGATTTTCATGTTTTTCTTTAAACATGTTGAAATATATATATATATATATATACTGGGCCAAAAAAAAAGTCTCTATACACTGAGGAATTTCTAGGAAAAAAAGTTGATTACTGACAACAATTTATATTTAAGTAAATAATTATATTTGATAACAAATTTGTAAACATTTACATGACGTAACAGAAATGGAAGCAAACACTTCAAAACAATGTATCAAAAAAGTATGCCATAAATTCGTAATATTTGTTTGCTTCAATGGAGTTGACTGGTTTTAATAATTTGTTTCCTTCTTTTTCTCTAATGAATTCAATGAAACGCTTGTTCATCGTCAACGTTTCTTTGTTAGTGCTGAATTGAATTCCATTCTGAGGTTAGGGCATTTTCAAGCTCATTTTTGTTATTAACATTTCGTTTTCTGATCCTCCTTCCAATTTCATCCCATAGATGCTCGATTGGGTTGAGGTCGGACTCTGAGGGGGTGTATGAAGTTGACAAGGATGTTGAAGATAAGCCATTCCTTGATATGCTTTGCAATGGTTTCGGATCTTTATTCTGTTGGAAGATAAATGATCCTCTAAATCTCAGATTACTGACACTGCTCTAAATTATTTCTTAAAATATCTTAATAAACATGTTGATCCATTTTTACATAAGCATGTTGATATTTCTAAATATCAAGTGGCTCATACCTGAGGCACTCATGTACCATTGAAGATTTCTTCCTTCACATTTGACGACTCCTATTACATTGTTTTGATTTAAGTGTTCACCATGTTTCCTCCACAAAAAAATCCTTCCATCTGATGAGAACACACTAAAATCAGGTTCGTCGCTGAAAATAATAGAATCCCAAAACGTTTGTGACTTGTCTAATTGAGTTTTTGCAAATTCTACAAGATTTTCTTGTTTACTGTGCTAATCAATAACTTTTTTCTTGTACCCGACCGTTGTATCGACTTTTTTATCGATTTATTAGCACAGTCCTCACTGTTTCATAACATTTACATTATAAAGTTGTGAAAGCATACCTGTTAATTTAGGAGCACTATCATTTATTTCTTTCAAAATCGCTCTCCGATGAATGCCTACTAATTTTCTCGTGCGGTCTGAACAAGGTCTATTTCCTAAACTTTTGGGTTCTATATATTTTTATTCTATGTTCTACTGATAATGTACTGAACACTGGCATGGGACTTGTTTACAATATTTCCAATTACTCGCTGTGAATGACCTTTTTCTCTCAAATTTATTATCATAGCGCAGCAAATGTCTTTCGTTACTTCCATTTTAAATTTAAACTTTTCACTTTAAGCAATAAAAAACTGTATTTAAATATTAACGCCTTAGAACTGATAGAAAAATAAAAATCTCTTACTTCCTCTTTCTTAATTCCATTATTGATTGTAAATATTTACAGTTGCAAGTGTGTATGGAAACTTTTTTGTCCTTTGATTCTGCAATATTATCTTTACATCAGCATTTCTGAACTAAAGAATTACTAATCAAAATTATTTAACCCATATATTCTTCTATTGCTATAAAGAAATAATAATAATAATAAATAATTAATTCCAGAATGTAAATATACTGCAAAATTATAGATCTATATACATTTCTACATACGAAGTGTAGTATAGAGATGATCTATTGATGGTTATTTGAATTTTTTTCTCAGAAAACTGATGCAAGGATGCGGAAATTGTGACGTTCGAAAGTTGTGACATTAGTTTTACTCCATTTCAATAAAATGTTTGATTCAAACGTCCTGTTATATTAAGGACTGCTATTCTGTTTATATAATGAAGGCAGTGTCCTATTGCGGCGACGTGAGTATCACAAACAGTTAGTCTTTATGTTTTGTACAATTTATTATCATTATATAATTACATATGTTCTTGTTTAAATAAATGAAGACAATAAATAAAAATGTACTAAGACTGTTAGCGTTCAGTAAAATTTCCAGGATTAAAGCCAATTTGTCAATTACAAGTGGAAGGATAACAGTAAGAGAATGGCTGTGTGAATTGTGAATGTACTTCATTTCGCAACTTCTCACCGAGCTGAACATCACGAAGTAGTTCTTGAGATTAGGATTTGAGTGTGAAGTGAGATGTGAAAATTCCAACTCCGATATTACCTTCACAATTGCATCACCGCTGTTTATCTCAGACATAGTATAAAAGCGGTGTACACTGATTAAGAATTCCATAAACCCCTACACCTTGTATACAATAGAACTGAAGAGTCAAAAAGCCTATGTTTCAGTTCGGCATTTACGTCCAATTACAATCAGATATAAGAGCATTTACTGGCATGAAATGAATATCATTACTTATTACTAGTTGTACTACAATTATATCAACAAAACAGTAATAATGCTGAAGCTACAGGTAATGGCGGTGTAATAGCTGTGGTCAGCCAGCGAATAAGAACAATATGTCCCCAAAAAATTGTTTTTTTTTTTTGTTTTTTTTTAGAAAAATAAAGACCTTTGTAATGAGGCGATCTTGACCTAGTTTTTATGAAAAGTTGTTTAGAAACTATTCTGTGAGAAAACCGCGTCAAAAATCCAACAAATTCTTATTTCTATTTTAATTGTTATTTATTTCTATTTCTTATAAATCCATGGTTTCTGGATGTTCCTGAGTTAACCAAATTCTGGTCGGCTTAAAATGAATGAAAAATTTAAACTTCCTACGATAATTCATTTCTGAGTTTTGCTGTTTTAAACGAATTCATATTTTGAGCTATGACGTAGAGCTACTTGTTTTCTTTTTGTGTTTTAATGTTATAAAGCCAGCTATCATAATTTGAATGTTGTGGTGCTGGGAGTAGCACAATACAATTGTAATAATATTTGTATAATTGAAAATTACCCAGAGTCGAATGTAAAAATGGTGCCGCCCAGAGAGAAGAAACGAGGTAACAATATTAGACAGGAGAGAGGTAGGAAAAAAGAAAATTACCAAAAACAAAAGTAATAATGACACAATAACAGTTGAAAACAAGCTCCGACGATAAATTCTAATTATACTTTTAAGTAAAGGAAGGGTTTCCATCAAGAGTTTGTTGCTAGAGCCGGAGGCGGTGCCAACAGGGGGGGGGGTCTGTGAGGTATCAAGTAGCGGCTTCATAATGATGAAGAGAAACTGGAACGGGTAAGAAAAACTTTAGAGTGATTAAAAATTACAAGAAAATTAGATTAATTTCCATTTCCCCACCCGCCGCGTATTTCACAGCCCGCAAACAGTCCACTACTAGGGAAATACTGGTTTGGGAAATACTTGGAAAAAAGATGCGGAAACCAGGAAAGGGCTATTAAAAGTAAAAGAAAGATAACTTCCTGTTTTATTTATAAAAAAAAAGGATGTGGAAAAATTAAAAGAAAAAGTGATGGTTAGAAAAGAGAAGTTTTTCTTTTTGCGAAAAACCAGCTGGCTTGTGTTTGTTTGAATGTGTCCGCGGCGATTCAACGGCCAGTAATTTTATTAGGCAAAGAACATAAAATATGAGACATCTTTTTAAATTAAGGACAGTATTGAAGTTAGTAAAAAATATTTAAGATAAATATGACTTATTAAGACCAGAATATATCTATATTTTTACTATATTGCCAATGTACCCAATAAATGTGCACACATTTTAGAGTGTCGTCATCAATTTCCTTTTTCCTAGTATCAAAAAAGTCTGCGTCAGTGCTCTGAATTACTGGATAGACACCGTAACTTCAGTTCATCATCTTCTCCAAAACTTTTAAAGTGATAGTCTGGTATTTAAAGAGATATGTGGTCGAACATTATCGTACAAAAACACGATTCCACTGATCAGCGAACTTCGACTTTTATTCCGAATTACTCATGCATAGATATCCACCCGTTCAATACTTGTGGACCGTGCCACCATTATAAAATTAATATGATGAACAGCTAAAAACTCCAGGTCTAAGAAATGTTTTTTAACTAAATATTATGAATTCTTTGGAGAAATTTTTGTTAAACATCAATTTCATTTTGAATCACTAGTATAAAAGGCCAAATGCGGACAAAATGGCGGACTTAGATTGGTCTTGCATTTCTGCCTAATTCTCTTTTACCTTCTTTTTCAAACCCTAGAATGAAAAAAATGAATTTTTTCTTTGTAGCTCACATTAGGCCCCGCGCCCCTCGCTTAGTATTTGTTGAGCATTTTTAAACTATTAAACTTGAGAAAGTTCTGTTTATTAGAGTAATTTTAGTTATTTTGTGAAGTGTTGAACTTTCTGAGCTTGACGAGCCATAAACGCCAGTGTAAAGCTTTGTGGCTTTCTGTTCAGCGAGTGGTCTCCTGCGTCCACGTTCGCCGGGGCTGGACAACAGGCAGAGTTTTGGAAGGTTGTTGCACCATTTCTGTCTAGGCTAAAGGGAGAATAACACTTGCAGTGGGGACGGAGGTACCAAACCGCTCTTTTCAGAGCGAGGGCGTAAGCTTCGGCTTGAGCCCATTGTAAATATTGTATATAGTCTGAGTTTTATTGTAAATAGTAGCATTAGTTTAAATATAAGAGATGACGAGCACACCGAAGATCGCTAGATCGTCTAGTCCGTTCTCGGATATCAGGTGACACCACCTTGCCTAAAAGGCATGATTGGCGGTATTAGAAGGAAATTATTTGTTGACGAGCAACAAAAAGTTGCTACATGTTCGACGGTGGTCAAACAGACCACTAGTGACATGGTAGGGAATACTATCTTTGTCCAAAGAACTCGAGAACCAAAATGTAAATAACCGCAAGGAGGATGGTATCACATCAGGGTGTCAGTGATCCAATCCTTCGAGCAGGCGAGATAGAGCTAGAGTTGATGGAGTACTGCACGGACCCTAGCATAAAGATTAGTAAAAGCAACACCTTGTTCATTACTAAAAAAGGTAAAAGAGGTGACGGCCCTCGTAAATGAGATGGCCTCTCGCGTTGCTTGGCTGGACGTCAAACTCGCTTCGGCTGACACAGAGACAGCAAAAAAGCAGCAGGCTTTAGAGATGGCGGTTCTCTGCATTCTAGAGAACACTGACCAGATTAAGGCCGATACCACGAAGCTGTCCATGTCCTCGCACAAAGTAGCCCGTAAGCCGGCAAAGGTCAGCAGTGGCACTGCCGAAATAAAGGCACAGGACACCGCAGGAAAACCCGCACCTGTTAAATCTTTTGCGGGAGCGGTGGCCAAAGGAAGCCGGCCTGAGGGAAAGCAGGCTAAGATAAAGAAACGAAAAAAAAAAGCAGAAAATATAAAGCACAAGCAGGCAGTGAAAAAGCCACTGCCCAAGACAAGCCTTATTAATCAACGAAAAGTTGAGGTGTGCTGGTGTTCAGGCTGAGCTGCCGAAGAAACGGCTTCCCAAAATGATAATATTCGATATTCTTGGCGACCTTAACGAAGCGAGAATAGCGAAAGCCTTATACGATCAGAACCTTGGATCGGTATTGGCGAAACCTGAGTTCCAGGACTCCTTTAGAGCGCTGGCCAAGTCAGGTAAGAGCAAAAACGGGACACAAAACTGGGTAGTAGAAGTCACGTCATAGATGCGTGAACTTCTACTAAAAGGGTCCCTGAGTAGTGGCAGGGTGTATATAGAGTGGAATCGCAGTAAGGTGATGGACCACAGGCAGGCGTCACGCTGCTACAAATGCCAGGTATATGGGCACGTGGCAAGGTACTGCAAGCAGAAATAATCGACTTGCGGACACTCCGCCACTAAGGGAATTTTTACAAGAAGTGCCCAAATAAAGCCGAAGCCCCGGCATGTACCGCCTGCAAGGTGTTCCGAAAACCGCACAATCACTCTGGAAATGCCCAGCGTACCTGAATGCTTTAGACCGACAAATGGCCAGCATCGATTATGGAAGAAGCCCGTAATTTTGCGGACAGTGGCCTGAGAGTGTCTTCGCAACAGCACACCATATCCATGGTGTGAAGAGTGAGAGACAGAGAGAATCACATATGAGTTCTTCCCGAATTTGCATTACAGAAATGGCTGGAGCTATCTCAAACTGTAACGCAGTATTTCACGGGCCAAGGGGAGTTTTATTCCAAGCTCCACGAGCTGGGATTCAAACATTCCCCAAACTGCGAATGCGGTGAACAGGACACTGTGCATCACGTTCTCTTCCGGTGTCCTCTGCTCGACGAGGCATGAATCCATATGGAATTCAAGCTGAAAAGGAGGGGAGAGAACTGGCCGGGAAAGTGCAAAGAGTTGATGAAAAGTGCAATAAATTTTTAAGACTTTGTCGAGTTTGCTCGCGAAGTAGTGGTACTGCGAAGAACTAGAGGAATATGTAGAGGTCCGCCTCCCCGTGGTAGCGGACGCAAACTTGCCTACTATGTAGGCAAGGCTAAGTGACCATAGGCACCGGTTTTGGCGCTATGCGCTAGGTACGGTGGCCTGGAGTGTGCTCATAATAATAAAGTGTAGCTCACATTAATTATATAAAACAATAAATAATATGTTACTTGATTTATTGCATTTTTTTTAACATTTTTATTGCACAATTTGATAATTTACAAAGTACCTATAAAAGGAAAATTAGTAAAAAAAATCTAGATTTTTCATAGAAATAAATTGTAGAAGCAAGAGTGTCAAATGTGGGCGTGGTCAACACGATGTTTCTAGATTTCTGATTGGCCTAATATACACCCACATTTCTCACCTTCTCTTCTAACTGTGATTGGTTAATTATTTATAGCTAATTATTTCTATGAAAAATCTATTTTAGAATTTTTTACCATTTTTCCATCGTACAGATTTGATAAATTCCAAAACATAAGTGCAATTTGCTATAAAATGATAAAACTTCGTTAGTGTTGTGGAATAACCACAAAGGCGCGAATCATCCCTGAAGTTCTTGCACATCCTTCTGTGAGGTCGATTCCGGTGAAAAGCTCCATTTTCGGAAAATTTGACCCGGTCGCAATTTATCGTCAAAAAAATAAATCATATTTCCTTTATTTAAAATTCTGGCAAGTAATATTCAATCAGCTTTTTCATTATGATTCAAGAAGAAAATACTTTATTTCTTTTACATTTTATTTCATTCGAGAAAAATCTAAAAAGCAAATTTCCCGACGATATTAAACTTTTCCTCGGACATATCTTCTTCGAAAGGAAAAGAGAAAAAGGAAGAAACTTATTATTTTAATTAAATTAATGAAATAGAATAAAAGAGAGAAATAGAAAACGGGGAAAACCGACGGCAATACATTTTTGCTTCTTTTCTTTCACTTAATAATTTTTGTGCTCAGTTGCGAACCAATCGTATTTCTTGTGGCGACCATTGCTTCTTCTCCACACCCCACTACCTATTTTTAAAGAAAATTAATTCTGCTGCCCTGGCCATCTCAATCTGTTTTCTTCATTGGTAGAGAGACTGTCTGTGTGTGTGTTTTCTTTCTTTCTTCCCGCTCAGAATTCTTCCCGCCGCTCCCTTTTATATCGTTTCAAGTTAATAAAGGACTGCACACTAGACTGGCAAGCCACTCTTACTCCTGCACTTATTAAAAGCGTAGGACTTTTTTTTCTACTTTCTTTAATATAGTTCATCTTCAGCCGAGTGCCCCCCTCGCTCCTTCCCCGGCCCTTCTGCGGCTCAATTCCTTATATTGGGAAAAAGTTTTAATACAGACAGGAGTACAAAAATAAAATGAAATAAAATTTAGTCTGAAACATTCAAATTGTGTATTCATGGGTTCATTTTTAGTTCACATTTAACTAGCTCTTCTGAGAGAAAATATTTTCAGCCCTCTCTCCTCTTCAAATCTATTTTCACATTCTCTTACTGCGATAACTTTTCAACTGAGTTTTCATCGAAAATACATGTTATACAGTAGTATTGTAGTGAAAGTAGTTTTCTTTTGCGTAATGCACTTTTGAACCTAATTCTAACAGTATCTTTTAGTAATTTGAATATCCTGTTAGGCACCCTGTTGTAATTGGGCGAGTTTTTCTTTTCACCCAATTGGCAAAGAAGAGCAGTCGCCCAATTAAAAAAAAAAGGATAGTATTTATTTTATAACGATAAAGAGGAAGGAGAGGGGGACACTGCTTTCTAGAGGGAAGAGTAGTCCCCAACTAAGACGGCAGGTAGTGGTTAAACATCTATCAATATACTCTGTTTTTGGTATATTTCAATGTATGAATCCATATGTTTCAGAGATTAAACAACATTATGATATAATATAAACAACATTTAGTAGGCCTTGGAAAAAAAAAATAAATTTATCGAAACGTTGGCAAGAACTAATCGTGTTTCTTACTTTCTCTTACTCCTCCTAGTAAGAGGAAGTATTGTAATCCTGCCAAATTTTCGATTTCGAGTTTTCACCGGAAATATCCGTTTTGAGGTCCCTGAGTCCAAAAAAGTGATTTTTAGAAAATGGTCTGTGTGTGTGTGGTATTTGAACAGCACAGCTCAAAAACGAAAAATCGTAGAAAGTTCAAACTTGGTGTTCCGTTTAGGTATTACCAGGATTTGGCAGTGGGTCATCTGTCAAAATTCCTCCACTTTACTAATTTTTTTTTTTTTTACTTTTTTGCGATTTTCTCAAAAATGGCTACGACGATTTTCTTGAAACGTAATACATCAACCACTCATACAAAGAGCTACAACTTTTATTTGAAACATTTCTTCGGGAAAATTCATTTAAGGGCAGTTTTGGGGAAGGGGTGGGGTGAGGTTTTCCTCTGAAGTGCTATTTCAGTTTATTATACAATTCTGTCATCTAAATAGTATTAATTAGAATTAAATATATGGTTGAAATTCCGAGTTTGAAAGAATCGTACGACCGGAAGTACGTTTTTACTGAAATGTATTTTTCAGTTTTCTCGTATTTTCACGAAAACTGCTCTAACGATTTTCTTTAAAGTAGGAATGTGTACTATACACATAAAGAGCTACAACTTTTATTTGAAACATTTCTCCTGATAATGCCATTTAAGGGGGCTTTTGGTTATGTTTTGCTCTAATGTGCTATCATAGTTGATTATACAATACTACCATCCAAACAAAATTAATTAGAAATAAATATATGGCCAAAATTCCGAGTTTCAATAAAATTAGTAAACCAGAAGTGCGCTTTTACTGAACAGTTATTCAGTTTTCGACGAATATACTACTTAACACCATTATTTTAAAAGAGTTAATTATACAATTCTACACATCTAAATAAAATTAATGATAAATAAATTGATTAGGAAAATTCCAAGTTTCAAGAAAATTAGCAAACTGAAAGTACATTTTTACTGAAGTTTTTTTTTTTTATCAGTTTTCTCCATAAAAACACCGACGAATTTCATTAAATGAACTAACTATAAAATTTGACAGTTTCAATTTTGAAAAGTGGAGTAAGAGAAAGTGGTGTGAATGTTTCACACCAGATGTTGTTACTTTCTCCAACTGCTGTTTACAGGAAGTACTGCGATCGAGCCAGAGTTTCGAAATTGAGTTTTCACGGGAAATACACGTTTTGAAGTCTCCAGCGTCCAAAAAGTGGTTTTTAGAAAACACGTCTGCACACACATGTCTTTCATAAATGTGTGTGTATGCATGTAGGTGTGTGTGAAAAGAATATCTTAAAAATGTAAAGTTGCAGGAAGCTCAAACTTGGTATTCCGTTTAGATACTACCACCGCATCAGACCCGACGATTTCGAGCAAAATCCATCAACCGGAAGTGCATAGTTTTTTAGTTATTTGTGATTTTCTCGAAAACGGCTCCAACGATTTTCTTAAACATCATATTTCAACTACACATATAAAGAGCTACAACGTTCACTTTAAACATTTCTTCTGGAAAATTCATTTAAGCTCACTTTGGGGGGGGGGGGTGTTATGGTAATAGTAAAGTGCTATTTCAGTTTATTACACAATTCTATCATCTAAATAATATTAATTAGTATTAAATATCTGTCGCAATCCTGAGTTAGAAAAGAATCGAATGACCGGAAGTGCGCTTTACTGAAAGTAGGTGTCAGATTTCTGCTATTTTTTCTAAAACGGCTCCAACGATTTTCTTTAAACTCGACAAGTCAGCTATACATACAAAGAGCTACAAGTTTTACTTGCAACATTTCTGCGGGCAATTTTATTTAAAGGGCTCTTTTGAGGGAGAGGTGGGGTTATGGTTTCCTCTGAAATGCTATTTAGTTCAACAATGTACTATACAATTCTGTCAACTAAATAACATTAATTAGAATTATATAATTGCCAAAATTTCCCATTTTGAAGAAAATCGGTTGAGCGAAGTGCGACTTTACTGAATAAGTTTTTCAGGTTCAGGTTTGAAGTTTCAGGTTTTTCAGGTTTCAGAAATGCCGACGGTTTTAAACACTAACAAGAATTGTAAGTGTGAAGAAAATTTGCAATTCCACAGTAAGAGAAAGTTGTGTGAGTGTTTCACACCAGATTTTTTACTTCTGCGCGAACGTTACGAATTTTAACAATGTAATCTTAACCACTTTCCGAAAACAGTCGAAACGTAATGTTCACCTTAGGAAAATTTCTCAAGTACATGAATGAACTGAACAGACGTGCAACCTTCTAGTTGGTTTTCTGTAGTAATATCCACTAGAGTATAAAATTTAAAATCTAGAGAAATGTATTTCTAAACAAATTTTAAGACCCAAAGAAATCCTAACTTGTATTTATTTTTAGTGCACAGATGAGGTTTGAATGGGCAGAATCATTAAATTGCTCCTTTACAGTGAAATACAATAGCCAGCTAGGAATCAAACCAAATTTCCCTCCTTTCATTATTATATTTTTAACCCTGAACTTGACAACTTGACAGTGTTGACTTTGAGATGTAAAATAAAAAAATACAGACCGTGTATGATCATATATGACATTTTTATATATATATATATAGATATATAGATATATATATATATATATAGACACCTGACTATATCTATCTATTTATCTATATGAATATATAGATAAATAGATAGATAGATAGGCCATGTGAAATTTTATTTGAAGATAAAAACCTGACAATACTATCCGCTTGCAGGGTCACATTCAACAACTTCACCACGGAGGCTGGTGCTGTTTTGAAGTTTGTATTCATCACAAATTAGACCTTATTTCCGCCGAGGTGTTTTATATCAAAGACACGGTTGGATCCGCCCAAATACCTGCCAACTACTTGTTTCACACAACCCGAACCTGATACACCCTCCCAACGCTTTAATACTGTGAACGTTGTTTATATCAAGTTTAAGAGTAAAAGTCTTCCAGGCTTTTGTATCGTTGAAAATAAATCAGTAACGATGTTGTTTAGTTTCTCTTATCGCCGTTGGAGGAAGCGTGTTAGACGTAGCTCTCCCTCTGTGTGTGTGTGTGTGTGTGTGTGTGTGTGTGTGTGTGTGTGTGTAATATTTCTCAAAAATTAAAAATCTTGGAAATCTCCATCTTAATTTAAGGAAGGTTTCGCTCAAAATTAGTCTACCCGCAATGCGATTTTCCTAAGTGATTTTTTTTTTTTTGTGCAATTCCTTGAAAACAGTTCTTTTTTAGGTTTTTCTTTGAACTTCTCGTACCATTATTTACTAATTCGATTGTAAGGAGGGTCAAACCCTACGCTGGGATCAAAAGCCCCACTGGGCCCATATAGCTACCCCAAAGGAAAACAACAATAAAGCCACCTGAGATTCACCGTTGTCCGAAAAAATCGGACACCCTCTTCTGACCAAAGATACTGAACCCAAGTGGTCCACAACCCAAACAATTTGTCTTAAGATTGTTTGCTTCCTGTCTCACAGAATCTACAAAAGGGATCTGGCATGAGCGCCAATACGTAGAGGTCCTTAAACCACAATGCCTAGTAAGGGGTCCAATCTGATGCCTAGAGAGGTCCGTAAAAGACCAGCAAGATCTCCCTAATCGCCTTTTTCTTCCCCCAATGAGCATCTTAGACTGCCGTTTATCCATACGGATGAATGCTATGAAGCTATCCGTGACTGAAGTTTGACAGGCATGCACCTGAAGACTATGTAAAGACTATGTAACGCCGGAGGTAATTATCAGGTATCTCACACCACACGACCCCAATCTTAACCAATTTTCCCTAAAAGGTAAGTGTGTTGGTAAGTGTAAGGTAAAGGATGTGCGTTGCGTATACCTCTGCTCCCATTCCATTAATCACCCCAACAATAAGAGTAATCAAAACAAAAGTGTTCAACATTCTATCAGAACGAAAACCTGTAATAGGGATCTTTAAAAAATACGGACCAACAATACGGTTTTGATCAAAATTGGTTAACCGGTGTTGATTAGAGGGGTCAGCGTTAAGGGGTGTTGATGGGCTGGTATGGTATGGCTGAACCGAACGGTCAGGATCACTGAAAAAGCGGCTAGTCCACAACTTCCGACTATGGACTGTGTTCCTCTTAGCGAAAAAAATATGGTGTGAAACACTCACACGACTTTCTCTTACTGCAATTTACTTCTGTAATTGACAAGTTTTCTTCAAACTTACAGTTTTCATTAAATGTTAACTAATCTTCAATAAAATGACTTTTATGTTGGAAGCGTGACTGTCCAGTTTGTATGTCTGTTTAGTGTGGTAAATTTGAAAGAAACTGTTCAGTAAAATTGATTTCCGGTCAAACGATTATCTCAGAATTTGAAGGAAGATAGTGTTACATACCCTCTCTTACCTATTACAAACATAAAAGCCCATCACTTTATCTGCAACGTTAAGCTTTAACTTCAAGTGTCATTTCACTTCAATATTGGGGTACATTAAAAAGATTGCTATATTTCAAGTTTAAAAAAGTCTGTTGACCGGAGCTGCGTTGTTTTAACAGTTTTCCCAGATTTTCATGAAACCTGCTCCTAATGATTATTCTTTAAACTTTGAAACCCACTGCAAATGTTTGTTTGTTTGTTTGCTTGTTTGTTAGGGGAGTGGCTATCAAGCCAAATGGTGTCCTGAAGGAACTATTGTGGCGCTCCCTCGTGGTGTTAGTATTTGTTCATAATATGGTTGTCGTCATCGTCTGTACAATGGTGTAATTGTTAGTGAGTGTCTATGTGAATTATAGGTGTGAGCAAGAGTTTGTTTGTGGGTTAGCTGGCCCTCATGTGTATCGTGTGTAGTTGGAGGTTGTCAGTGTAACAATAGTCCGTGTTGTTGTTAGGCTGATAATTCCGCAGAGACGTGAAGCTCCCTGAAGAAGCGGCTAGCCCACTACTGGAAACTGCAAATGTACAAAACAATTGCTTCTATTTAAAATATGTAAAAAAAAAAAAATTAAAATATATTTTTTTTACCTTTTCTTACTCCTAGTAAGAGGAAGTATTGCGGTCGTGCCAGAATTTCGAAAATAAGTTTTCAACGCAAATTCATGTGTGTGTGTGTGTGTGTGTGTGTGCGTGTGTGTGCTAGCAGTATATCTGAAATACGAAAAGTCGCAGGAAGCTCAAACTTAGTATTCCACTTCGAACCGTTTGGAGAAAATTAGCTGTTTTGGAGAAAATAGCGAAAATGAAAAAAAATTTAGTAATTCGGCACTTCCGGTTGACGAATTTTGCCCGAAATCTTTGGGTCTGATGCGGTGGTTGAATCCTTAAACGGGACATCAAGTTTGACCTTCCTATGATTTTTCCTTTTTGAGATATACTGTTAACTTCACTCACACACAACTCAACGGCCATTTGTTAAAAACTTTTTTCGTACTCAGGGGACTTCAAAACATGTATTTCCGGTAAAAATACAGACAATCGTAATCCTTCCTCTTAGTAGGAGTAAGAGAAAGTAAACAAATAATCTATTAACCAATTCAGTAAGAAAAATTAAGCCATGCCCACATTTTCTTCAGCCTCTGATATTCAGACAAAACTTTTCTCTTAGTCAATCTCAGATTTTCCCTAATTCCACCCTCTCATTTTCCTTTACATCCTTCTCATTTTCTGATTTCTTTTTTAACTTCTCTCTGCTTTCCTCCAATGCGATCTCTAACTCTTCTTCCTGGAAACTCCGAAGCAATACATAATTGTAAGTCTGTTGTACAATTGTTATCTGGGGAGCATCTAATTGAAGAGCAATGTCTAGCCTGAAGGTATGTTTCCAAACTTGAACCTTTCAAGAGAGGAAACTCTGCGCGACGACGGCGTAAACCTTATTTTATATATACCAATATATTTCTACTACTACTTCTTCTTCTTCAGCATGCTCTTCATCATTCTCTTGCCTATCAGTTGCTTAATTCTCCCCCATGTCTTCTTCAGTTATCAATTCCCTTCTTTTCTTGCCAACATTTTTCTGCATGATATTTCTACTTCTACTTCTTGTTGGGAGTGGAAGCTGTTGCTTGCAATATTGCAAAGTTTCCTATTCTTTTTTTATTAAATCGATATACATGATAATCTTAACGTCATCGAATAACCCTCGTAACAGAAAACTGATGACGTGTTCTTATCAAATTTAAGAATCGAAAACTAACTTTTATGAAATGGAATCGGAATTGTCTGGACTCAATTATGAGTTTGCTTTAATATGACTTTAACATTCCTAGCTGGGGTAGCCCATGGAGGTTTTGGACAGTGCAGGGTTTGGCCCTCCCCTCTTTTGAATAATAAATAATAATAATATGGTAGCTGACATATAATACTTTGCTGGCTCAATGAATCTCCCTTAGTGCGACATGCGCACCTTGGTAGGTGATACGATCTGTCAACAACTAACAGCAATAACATCAGAGATTTTTTCCGTGAGCCTGCAAATTTGTGACAACATAAACTTGCACAGAGCAAGCAGATTTTGCAGAGCAAAATCAGTTTGCACACACTTTTTTAAATAAAAAAAAAAAGACGAAACAAATCTATAAAAAAGGCAAAGCTTTGTCTGTTAGTTTGTATCAAACAAAAGCTGAAGAGTGTCATATAATTTTGCTCTTTTCAAGTCTGTGTTATCACTTTATTTATCAAAACATCCTGATGATGAGCGAATGCCCGAAACCGGTCGGAAGACATCAGAAAAGAAGCAGGCTATCACGGCAAAAAATCTCTGACGATTTCCAACGCAGACCCTACCACATTAACTAAACCAATCTGTGATTTGTGGGCAAACCAATTCCAAACTATCCGCAGAATAATGCGGAACAGTGCGATTAGCTGAATTAGAACAGTTAAATAATTTTAATGGACTATCATTTCACTTAGGAATTTTTTTACTTTAATTTTACAATTTTAAAGAAAGAAATATCGCAATTCGTCAAATTGCGATTTAAGCTCACAACTTGTTATTCCGATTAGATTCACGAGGAGATCGGCCATGAATGTTTCGAACAAATCCGTTAACCGGAACTGCATCATTATTGAATTGTTCCCAGTAATCTGAAACTACTTTTATCTGCTACGTTTTTTCGGCGACACTGATTTTAGTGGCTCTTTCGTTCGGCTTATCTCTTAAACTGGCTTTTAACAATATTTTATTACATATTTCTTTTACTATTAAGGGCAATAAATATATGTTCACAATAAATCAATATTTATCTTATATAATTTTGTAATTTCTCTTACCCTCCTTGTAGTATTGCGATCATGCCAGATTTTCGAAAAATGAGTTTTCAACGAAAATACATGTTTTGAGGCCCGCTGAATACGAAAAAAAAAAGTTTTTAACAAATTTCCTGGCTTGTATGTATATGTGTGGGTGTATGTGTGAGTGTGTGTGAGTGTGTGTGTGTGTGTGTGTGTGTGTGTGCAAAATATCTCAAAAACCAAAAAACGCAGGAAGCTCAAATCTGATATTCCGTTTAGGTACAAACTCCGCATCTGACAATAAAGTTATCTATCAACCGAATCAGTTCACTCTACTGAACGTTTTTCTTTTCTTTTCATTTTCTCGTGTTTTTTTCTCGAACACGGCTTCTACGATTTCCTTTTAATTGTGTTTGCTATACTGCGCGTAGATATGAATATGACACTTTTATTTGAAACATTTTTCTGGAAAAAATTTTTGGGATTCAGAGGAAAATCTGTGACGTTTAATTTCAAGTGCCTATATACGTTAGTTGGGGCGGGTGTGGTGTAGTGGTTATGAGCATGGACTTGTAGTGGGAGGAACACCAGTTCGAGTCCCGCGTATAACCGACCTAACTTTATATTTGTTTAACAAAATGTTAATAGTGAAGTAGGTGCTTCCGCCCCCGTCCACGACACCTGATTTGGTAGTTGGACGTTAAGCCCGCCTGAAAAAATAGGCATTACTTTACTTTACTTTATACGTTAGTTCAAACTTGCTGGCGCTCTCTTCTGGACATCAGGGTAATCACTTCAACCTATTACCTACTTTGTGTAGATATATGCAACTCACTATCTCTGTATTTATGTTAGGTCTAAATGAAAAAATCCAAGTTTAAATAGCATTTATAATTCTATTAGCAGCAAGATAAAATCGCGGGAATGTTTCACACCTGATTTACCACGAGTTAGAAGAAAGTAAAACGCTAATATAGAGCCCGGTAAAAAGGACAAAACCTAATAAGTTTATTCCAAGTGAAAACTACCCCACCACATTTACCTCGTTACAAATATTCCCCAAATATTTTAACGACATTATCTGCGTTTTAGCAAAGAAAAATATCAATTAGAAGTGAGAGAAAGAAAGATGTGACGTTCTATTTATGTTGTTAGAATCTTTGATCCACAAACTGTAAATTTTGTAGTGAGGCTTGGCTGCCAATTGGCAAATTCATATCCACTATCTCTGCACCACTTGTTTACGGACAGAGAGGAGAGGAAAGTTCCCTTATACCACCCTTGTGTTACCGTATTTCCGTCTTCAAGCCAATGTTGCAAACGCATCATTAATCCGTTTTATAAACGAGACAAATTTACAGGCTTTGAAGAGCCAAAAGATCAGTACGTATTTTTGGATATGCAATGACTTTTATTTAGATATTTCTTTTTATTTTGTTTCCTTACTTTGTATAATAAGAAGCAAGTCCGATTGAGGTCTCTATATCTGGCCAATAAGATTTAGTAGCCAAGAATTATGGGCATCTAGATTAAGCCTCTAAGATATACACAGACACACAAACATATACGCGCAAGCGTACAAAGATTCCTGGATAGTATATCTTGAAAAGAATGATCCATAGATCTAGTGGGAACCAAGAGAGAGAGAGAGAGGGAGAGAGTGACAGACAGACAGATTCCCTCTCTGCATTACTGCAGGCTGACTAAACCCCACCTGCCTGCCCGTCCAGGCACCGTGCCACACTCCTCCTCTTATGCTTACTTGCCGACACACTCACTCTCTCTCATCCAAGAAAACTTGGACTGACTTCAACAAGACATACACGCACACAAACTAGGGGCTCAACAAAATACCAGAGACAGACATTGTGTGATGTATTGAGGAGATCTCTATGATTGGGGTTAATTTGTCTGTCGTTCGCCTCTACTTTGCCAGGAATTTTCCTTTTACTCTTTTCTCTCTCTCCCCCACTCCACGTCTTCCTTTCTGATTATTTACTGGGGAAAGTTTTCCTACTTCCTTCCCCCTTGTATCCTTTATCTATACTTAATGAACCCCAATCATCAAAATTACTGTAATTTTGTTCTTTCTTTTTTTCATAATTCCTATTATTTATGTCTCATTGATTGAGACAATTATTTTGCCAATAAATAGTCATCCTGGTTGATTGGAAAATGGCTTGAGCAGAAATTTATTTTCTTAAATTAATTTCCCAAATCTTGCAGAATAAGACAAACCAATTAAATTACATTAAATTGCAATAAAACTTGCCGGATTAAGTACAAGGAGTAAGTGCCACTTCTTAAAAGACATCCATACACGACATCAGCCGTCTTAATATCTAATAATATTCCCCAATAGCATAAAAAAAACCTAATCTGGTGTGAAACACTCACACGATTTTCACTGACTCCTCTTAATACAGTTACATATATATAATAATATTAAAAATTTCTTTTAAATTTCGAAATTTCGCTTAGTTTCCTAAGATGGGCGGGGGGGGGGGGGTGTGCACCAAACACATTTGAATTTTCACCTCTCAGATTCTTCAGACCAATCTAAAACAATGAAAAGTAGTACTTTCTATCTTTGCAGAAAACATTCCAAGTTTAAAGGAAATCGTTTTCGAGAACAAAAAAACAAACTCAAAAACCTATTTTGTAAAATTGCACTTCCGGTGAACCGATTTTCGTCAATTTCGAAATTCTATCAATGCTTCTAATGTATATTAATATACATAGCTTGTAAAACCAAATATTATACGGGAAAGATACTTTAGAGGAAAGCATAACGCTACTGTTCCCCACCCCCACCCACAGAAATTCAATTTTCCCGGTAAAATGTTTTAAATAAAAGTGATGGGTATTGATGTGTGTGTAGATAGTATACAGTGATCGGATCTATGTGTGTAGATAGTATACAGTGATCGGTATCTATGTGTGTAGATAGTATACAGTGATCGGTATCTATGTGTGTAGATAGTACACAGTGATCGGTATCTATATGTGTGTAGATAGTATACAGTGATCGGTATCTATGTGTGTGTAGATAGTATACAGTGATAGGTATGTATGTGTGTGTAGATAGTATACAGTGATCGGTATCTTATGTGGAGAGTATACAGTGATCGGTATCGATGTGTGTAGATGTACACAGTGAGTCGGTATCTATGTGTGTCGATAGTACACGTGTCGGTATTCTATGATGTAGATAGTACACAGTGATCGGTCTTATTGGTGTGTCGTATATAACAGTAATCGGTATCTGTTTTTTTTTTTTTTTTTTTTATCATTATTTCTCCATCATGCTACGCTCACAGAGTTTTCTTCTCCATGCAATTTAACTAGTACAATACAGCTTATCAATCAACTATTTCATTATTTTAAAAATACTTAAATTTTGTGACACTTATTATTATAATATAAAATAACGCGGCAACCCCTTCCAAATTAACATATGAATATAGTTGCAATTACATGTTGGGCTTGTTGTAGTATGTTACCCATATATGTAATTTACACTAAAATGTTCAGTTATGAAAAATTTGGATCAACTGTTCATTATTATTATTATCATTCTATTTACATGCAATATCATTCCCTAATATATTTCACTTTTTATAATCTGTTTTTATTTATTTATTTATTTTATTTTTTTAACTTTTTTATTTATTTATTTATTTTTTATTATTATTTTTTTTTGTTATTTCTTTGTTTATTTATTTATTTTATTTTATTTTTTTTTCTCCCTCCTAATCATTCAAGAATTTGAATAAGTGCCCAAAGAACTCAGGCTGAAGCAAAGTCGACTTGCCAGGTGGCCAATCCACCGACTGAGTTACTACCCGCTGCATGAAAGCACTTCTTGAGGGAAGTAAGCAGATGCAGTCCCACAGAAGATGATCCACCGTCTGAGCCGAAGAGTTGTCACAAGAGCAGACCGGAGATGGGACGATTTCGAATCTATATAGATATGCGGCCATTTTCCCATGTCCTGATAACAGCTGCATCAACCGATATGTATTGCCGATGTGCTGGATTCGAAGGCGAGTTGAGATTGCAGGGAAAAACTCCCTGGTTAATGTTCCGGTGAGAGATCCAGTCCATAGTTGCTCCCAAGAGTGCACGCTGCGCTGATGAGCCCAATGCTTGAGGAATGTTTTGGGATAGCTTTTGTAGCTAATTGGGAGTTCGCTGTCTTTGGAGGCGGCCTTAGCCATTTTATCAGCTTGTTCATTCCCTGGTATTCCAGCGTGGGCTTTAACCCAGGAGAACGAAACACTACACCGCAGCTGCAGCCCAACCAAAATCACCCTTATCCTCTCAATCAGTGGAAGGTGATTTTTAGAGTCCTGCACTGAATCCACAGTAATACGGCTGTCTGTAGATACTCTAACGTGTCCTCCGATCTGGGCGTTTGACTCCAGCCATTCCAGTGCCTTTACTATTGCCAACTGCTCCGCCTGATTATTGGAGCAACATTCATCGAGGCGGAATCCACCCCCCACCAGCACTTCTTTCCGCCGGACCACTAGGAATGCACAGCCAACATATGTATCTTCTTTACTACCATCAGTATAGACATCCATATCATGAGGCGTTTCCCAGTCTACGTTTATATGTGGAAAACTGGCGGGATGTAACCATCTTTCGGGATCAATGGGTTTATCCAACAATGTCTCATCTTTCCCATGCATAATACCGCCCGCCTGGATAGCATCAATAACTGTGAGTTCCTCCAACTTAATGCAAATCGGCATCACACCGGCAATCGCGCATGCCGCATTGTATGAAATAGTTCTATACCCCTTAATTATACGGAGTAAGAACAGCCTCTGAACCCTTTCAATTTTCTTTCTATTCTTCTGTAATTTCAATGCTGATTGCCAAATGGGGACCGCATACGGCATCAAAGGAAGAAAAGCACCTTTATAAATTACACTCAGCGCCTCGCTAGCGAGACCCCAGTGGACCTTGGCTGCTCTTGATAGCAAATTGACGAGTTGCCGACTTTTCTCACAGATGTGCTGTACATGCAAGTCCTAGCAGAACTTCCTGTCTAGAATTACTCCCAGATATTTTAGGCTATCTACTTTTTCCAATTTCTTTCCCTCAAGAAATATTGATATATCTGCACTCTCACGTTTCTCTCTTCTGGATAAGTGCATTATCTTGGATTTTGTTTGATTAAAGTAAACTTTGTTGTCCAATGACCATCTCTCCACGAGTCTCAGAATCCTGTTGCCATCCACAGCCAGCTCCAAACCCGACTGCCCCGCAACCAATATTAACAAGTCGTCAGCAAAGGCAATCAACTCGCACCGCCCTGGAAACCGGAGTCTTAGCAGATCATCATACATCAGGATCCAAAAGCCCGGACCACACCAAGACCCCTGAGGGCATCCTTTAGTCACTTTTGCCTCTTTGGAGAAGGAATTAAGACTTAAAGTTGTTTTTCTATCTGCAAAGTAACTTTTTGAAAGACAGTAGAGGTTTTTTGGACATTTTTTCTCTCTTAAGCTCCTCAGAATGCTAGGCCACCAGGCCGCATCGAACGCACCTTTTACGTCCAGTGAAATGAGCAAAACATCCCACTTAATTTCGAAATAATACTTTATAAATTCAACTGCTGCTTTTAGGGCGCTGACTGTTGACATCTGGGGCCTAAAACCGAACTGCCTATTTGAGAGAAGTTTTTTGGAATTAATATGGTGCATTATCCTGTCAATTAAACGTTTTTCCAAAACCTTGCCAGCAATTGGCAACAGGCTGATAGGTCTATATCTGCTGATATCTTCTTTGATCAGCTTTACCGGGTTTCACCATTATAACAAGCTTTGATTTTTTCCATATAGATGGGAAGGTTCCTCGTGACAAGCATTCTACATAAATACTTGTCAGAGCTGCAGGGTAAAGACTAAATATCTCAATCAGAACATCTCTTGTTAGTCCGTCCCAACCAGGGGCCTTGTTTGGTCTCATGCTACTTATAGCTCTTTCCACTTCATACCTCGTGAACTCTACATCGTCATCTGTGTCCATTGGCTGTGAAGTGTCCATCCTTCTCTCTATGCACCGGCAGCTCTAGTATCTTATCATCGCTTGGTACTAATTTTTCCAGAATCACATCAACAGTTTCTTCAAAGTTTGCTGTGTACTGCCCATAAGCCTTTACCACTGTGGAAATACAATTACTTGGCCGTAATTACCCGCTGCTACTTTATAAATAAAGTTCCATGGGTTGTTTGACGAAGTAGCGCTGCGAAATGCCTTCCATGATTCCAGCTTAGCTTCCTTTATCTTCAGTTGATATTGCCGCTTCAAATCAAAATATAATTTCTTTCTTGCCTCACGAAGGGTGGAATCTCGGTATGTGCGTTGATATAGTCTTCTTGAAGCGTTAACACGTTTCCTTA
>JAAEAF010002704.1:0-29851 GCA_011037195.1 Triatoma infestans | reverse complement strand
GTGGAAAATTTGAAGTTTAAAGAAAATTCGTCATTTTATATAAATATATATAATTGTATTAAACAGCAATACAAGTAAGAGAATGTTGTGTGAGTGTTTTACACCAGATTTTTTTCTCATGTTTTTTTTCGCTCAGTTGATTGAAAATAGGACAAAAATTACATGAAGGTATAGAACAAACCCTTTTTTCTTTTTTTTTTTGTTGAAATATCTTTTATTCGGACATAAAACTATAACCACTCAGCGAGAACTATAGTTGACATAATTATAATACATATGAACATTATAATGAGTGTTATTGAATTATAGTCGTGAGAAACCACGATATATAATCTTATTTGTATCATCCCCCCGCCCCACGAACTAACAGCCGAACTAACAACAGTACGCCATCTTCTTCTATAGTTTACACTTTCCCTATAAATTGCCCATGTGAAATCCTACTTTTCTTTTTTCCATTCAAAAAATATTATTATTATACGTATTATACGTATTTACCTAGATACAAAATTCTTCTGTTTATTATTATGGGTTGTTTTAAGATCGCAAAGCTGTATATTTTATTATGTGAACTTTTGGTTTACAAAACAAGCGGCTAATCTGATTTTGCTTTTGCAGTAAATTATTTTCGTTTCTTCAAAGATTATGGTATTACAGTGGATGTTCCAGCAAACAACATGGTCAACATTCAAGGAACTCCTCTCTTCCCCTTTTAGAAAACCTCTTCTCTAGATATTGTAGATGTACGATGATGGTTAGTGATGGTGAATTGATGAGAAGAACACTCATACTGACTACTTGCCCTAAAACACAGTTTATATATTTAGCGATTTTTATTGAATAAGGAGAGGGTAGAGTAACTAAGCGAACAATGGTGATTGTTGGCAGCATGATGAATTTAGAATGCTGAGTAGAGTTGGATGTTGTGAGTCGCCTGAACAGTGATGTGACTAGTTCGAACCCTTGCTTGTGCTAACTAAGGTGAGCTAGTATGGCCATTTCGGTGAAAGTTGATCGCAGAAAGTCAATTCGCCTCATGGGGAAATTATGTAGGTTTGGATTCTTTTTTTCTTTAAATGATACGATATTTCATTAGTAAGGAAATATTACCATTCCTACATCAAATTTTTGACACTGACCAATTCTTTACATTCTGACGGAAATTTCAAATTTAAAAGTTCATTTCTTATATTATACACTTATTAAGAAAATTAGCCAATTAGCCTATAAGAAAATTGAATGTTATTTCAAGAATGCTTTGAAGTAGATAATGCAGTGAGAAATTACTGTTTGTATTTTGGTGTATTCAACTAGTTTTACGGGTTAGAGAAGTGCAGGAATTAGTTGTCTTTTTGCTAAAAAATGTAAATAATTTTGTTGTTGATTATGAGATGTCACTATCATTTTGAACCAAATTCTTTGCTGGGTCTGAAACTTTTCCCCTACAGACAAATAAATAATAATAATTTAAAAATATATAACGTCCTTGTATTGGCCTTTACTATGAACTTTATTGTTTCATTAAATAAATATTTAATTCTCATAATTACAATATAATGAACAAAACAATGGCCCAGTTTAACTGATTATTATTAATTATTAGCATTAGATATTTATTAATTTAACGAAAGTTATTTGATTTTTTTTCTTCCTATATAAATAGAACATATTAAATCATCAATAACCAATCGAAAAGTGTTGTAAAAAAATGTTTAAAGTGATCAAATCTGAATTTTTATTGAAATATTTGATTTTTTATGTTTGTTTTTTTTTTTATTTGTTGATGGGAAATACAATTATTATAATTATTACTTTACGTTTGATGATGACAAAATTGTGTTTAATTGCAGATCCCAACCTGCAATATTGTAACCTACTAGTACTTTCATTAGCCCACAGATTTTCTGTTCACATACATAATGTTTTTTTAAGTTGATCAGTCGATTGATTAATTGTTTGGTTTATTTTCACTAAAAAATGTTTAAGGTAATAAGTCTACAATCTTATAATTGTCGATTGTTTGTATGGATGATTTTAAAAAACAAAATAATATGGAATATATTCTATGGAATCCAGTGTGATCTGTCTACTCTTCAATTAATTTAATTGAATGCCATATCATTTACATAATATATTTCTTTCTTTTATTTTTTAAACTAATGGAAATAATTTGAATATTTGTTGATTTGTGAAAAGAGACACGTTAAGAAGACGTTATTGTGATTATTATTTGTGTTGGTTAGAAAATGTGTTTGTTTTATAAAAGTGTTTACATCTACAGGCTATTGTAACATGCCTACAATTACACTGTTCAAAAGAATGACAATGTGATGAGCAAACTGAAAATTCTTGGCCGTATAGATTAGTAAATATTGATAAAAAAAGCTATTTATATCAAATAGTACGAGTTTTAAACCAATCACAATTTCAAAACATCCTTGAATTATGAGATAGATCCAAAAAACATTCTAGAAAAATTGTTTTTGTTTATCTTTCGGCATTTCATTTCTTTCCATTCGTTTAAAAAAAAGAGTGAAAAGAAACAAAACATTTTATATTTCTGATAATCTAAAGAACCAATTGACATGAAGCCGGCGACTTTTGTTTTCTCCAATTTATCATATTAACAAGTTTTGCTATCTCTTTACTACTCTGTAAGAAACAGTATCGCGATCCTGTTATTTAAAAAATTAATTTTCCACCAGTTTTCACCATTTTCAAAAAACTGTTTAGCGAATGGTATGTGAAACAAATTAACCAAACAAAGCCTATCATTTTTATATGAAATATTTTTTTAGGAAAATTGATTTTTGTATGATGGTGAAAGAAGTGGAACGTTAACCATACTTTTGAAGTACCATTTCCTAAGTGTGTATGGTTCTATTTTGTTTCCGGCCTAAACGGCATTCAAAATGATTAAATACATGATTAAAATGAATATTGATGGGTGGAGAGTTAAAAAGAGTAGTTATTATTAAGATATTAACATAATTAATTAATGTTTTACATGTTAATAAAATTTCTGTAACTCTTGTAGATCACGTCAAATGAATAAATGTTAAGAAGAAGTGGGCATAATGCGAGTGATTCGAATACTGTGACTGGTCTGTAGCTGAATGGTTACCCATGACAACAAACAGAGTAAATGCAGATATTTGTTGTAGTTATATGTGTACAGAGAACATTCTTGGACCAATTAGTGTGTTGTTGAAGTAGATAGAGAGAGAGTGAGATCTCTTGAGGTGGTACTTGGCTCTGGCTAGAAGGCTAAAGATGGTAGATACAGTGCGTCCCTGTTAACGGTATCCATACTACATTATATATACATCTCTGCCTTATAGTATAGTTGTAGTTGGATACAGAGAGTATAACAACAAGCTATCTTAACAACATTTAATCTGGTCTACCACTCATATCTTTTTTAACCAGTACTTAAACTATTGGTAGAACTATTTACAAACCTGTTCATACATTATTTCTAGTTAGAACAATTTTTTTTTATTTTAAATTATATAGGATATTTTCTTTATTTATTAGTAGAAATTTAAAGGACCGTTGTAATTGTTCTCAGTTCTTATGTTGATAAAAATTATTAATTTTGTTACATAGTAAGTACATAAGGAGAGAGAGTTTTCGATAAATCTCTTTATTTTAAAATTTTCTTACTGTTACAAATATTTTAATTATAATTCAAATTATATTCACAAAATCACACAGTTAGAGGTGTCTAGAACATGTCCCAAATATGGACATAATATATTTCCAATCATTACAGAAACTATCTTCTTAAATTGATTGAATTGTAACATCAGGATAGTCTTTTTCAGAAAAATGGTCTCTCTCTTAAATTAAACAATAATATGGTGTAAAACACTCAGACTTTCTCTGATTGTGTTGTCATAGTTATAATTGACAAATTCTGTTCTAACATATAATTATCACTACTTAGATCTTTAGTTGTCGTCGAAATACATGAATGGGAGAATCTGAACTATATAAAAACTAGTTTTTGGAAGAAAGCGTAACCTTACTCCTCCACCAAAACCTATCTTAAATGAATTTACTCAGAAAACTAATTTAGACCAAAGTGTTAGGTCTCTATATATATGGCTAGTATAACAAGTTTAATGAAAATAGATGGTATCTTTATGGAGAAAGTCGCAAAAAAGTGAAAAAAAAGAAGAAGAAAAGTTCAGTAAAGTTGCACTTCTGGTAAACCAACTGTGAATTTTGGCAACACACTTCATTGTAATTAATATTATGTAAATATAAAAAAAAACAATTTACAGTGGACGAAAACATAATCCTACCCCTCCCCAAAACCCCTCTTAAATGAATTTTCCCAGAAAAATGGTTCAAATAGAAGTTGTAGCTCTTTATGATGGATGTAGTTGATATTCCAAGTTTAAAGGAAATCGCGAAAAAAAAAAAAAACTGAAAAATCAATTCAGTAATGTGTTACTTCCTTCCGGTTGACCGATTTTGATCAAAACCTTACTGTCTGGGACCATGCTAGCAGTTGAACTCAATATCAAGTTTGAACTTTCAGCGATTTTCTGTTTGTAAGTTGTGCTGACCATACAAGCATACATTATTTCTAAACACCTCTTTTTCAGGCTCAGAGGTCCTCAGAATGTATATATGTGGTGAAAACTGGATATCGAAAATTCGGCACGATCGCAATACTTCCTGTTTCCTACCACCAGAAATAGAAAGTAAAAAAAAAAGAACAACAGAAGTATTACTTTCTGTTAAGGGGTTTTAACCGAAACATTCTGTCGGATCTGATCATAGTACCTAAAGGAATATTTATCATGTTTAAGATTCCTGCGATTTTTCGTTTTTGAAATATATTATTCGTATGTACGTACAAGTAGAGTAAAAAGGAGAGATCTACTGCACATTTTGGGGTAGACTTGCTGCCCCTTCAAGTCACTGGGGTATACTAAACCTCTCAATATAGGGTAGATCTCTCCTTTTTATTTTACTAGCATATCAAAATGAATTACAAAATTTAGACGAAATCCATGCCAAGGATAAGAGAAACTGAAAAATTTCTTCCTTTAAAAAGTTGTATTTTTTATCAAGTTGCTTTCAATTTTGTGTTTAAGGTGGAAATGATATTTAATTGTATATATGTGTATAAACACACTTTCCACTTTTTTAATACATTATATTAAATATCAGTTATTCCAAACTTTACAATTCCGAAGTTTATTTTAAAAATTAGAATATATAAAATGATTGAAAGTTCTCTGTTTTGTACTTAATTCACTATTCATTCAAATACTGTTTAGGCGTCTTGGTATTAGTATTATAGAGTTTACAAAATATCATAAAACTCATTCCTTCAAGGAACAGATGGAATAAAATGTTGCTAAAAAGAATATGATACCCAAAACCAATGGCTAGCCATTGAGGCATGGTTTCAAAAGGGTACAGTACATCATAAAATTAAGGTGAACGTCCTGCACGGTATTGACCAGGAAATAGTGGTAGACATGCCGCCCTGTTACTCTTAGAGAAGAAAGAGAGGGACAAAAAAAGATAGGGCTCAATATTTATACAAATTGAGCAATATGTAATTTTATTGGCCATTAAAGGGTTCAATGACTTAATGTTTTAGAGGTGTGTATGCATATATATTTCAAATATTGTGACATTTTTATGCTGTGCACTTGATGAATATTGTTCAATAATGTGTTCTTGTTACCATGGCATAGAGCGGTAAATAATTTACAAACGAAATTTATTCAAATTGATTTAGCTCTGAGTGAGCTAAAGTTAGTCTCTAGCGGCTGGTCATTATGAGCATGCTCACTCATAAATCCCTTGGAAAAATCATTAGTGTTTTTTTTTTTTTTTTTTTTTTTTTTTTTTTTTTTTTTTTTTTTTTTTTTTTTTTTTTTTGGCATTAGCTTTTGAGCTATTTCTGCCATGTATTATTTATATATTTATTTCTAACATATTTTGGGCAAAATAGATTAACATCCAACATAGTCAAATCTGTCAGATCATCTAGCCTCAGTCCTATTAACGTCCTTCATACTATCTTTAGACCCTTCATATTTCTTACATTTTCGACTTTTCTTCTCACAACTAGACTACCGATTCATACCAATAAATACATCCATACAAGCATATATACCAATAAATACATTCATTCTAACCACAATCATTACACGTCTAAAATAATATGGGGTGGAGTACTCGATATTCCTCGCACCCCTTTTCCTTAAAAACTAAGTTAAAATTATTTACACTATTTACACAACAATCATTCTCCCATTCGCACAGGTGCCGGGGTAGCCAATCCCGGCTCAGACCCTCCCCTCCAAGAGAAGGTGGCTCCCAAAATTAAAACAGTGCAGGAAGACTTCCTACACGACCAAAAGTTGCCACCCCTGGCCGGTATTGGTCCCCCCCACACTCATTCATACAATCATTCATTCTAGTTCTAATTTATACTAATCCTAAATATTCACTCAAATAAATACTTCCATACTAATAAATACAGGCATACCTATCATAAAATAAAAACTTAATAAATACTATAAACATTATATGCATACTCTGAAATTTCGTCACAAACACTGAGTTGCACACACACACACACACACAAACACACACACACACACACACACACACGCGCGCGCGCGCATATATATATGCACACGAACACACTTCACGTCGATATAAATAAGTAAGTAAACGAAATATACGCCACTGCAGCTAGATGTCCAACGCACTATATAGGATGTCATCAATAAGTTAACTGTTATATTTATATACTGCCAAAAAGGTGACAAGCTCTTGCAAAACATATAAATTTTCTGAAAATATAATACTTTCATATCTAAATGGGGAATCCAGATATTTTGATATATTGTTGAAAAATTTATTTCTCTCTTGTAAATACTTGCTACATGTCATGACAATGTGCCTGAAATCCTCATTTTCTTGACATTGTTCGCAAAGTGGAGAAGAACACAACCCCACTCTGTTCATATAGGATCTACAAACTGCATGGTTTGCTCTCAGTCTGCTTATTGTCGTCACCACATTTTTACCCACATTTAAGCCTCTAAACCATGTTCTTTTCTTTAAATTTTGGTTTATCGATTTATAAAAGCTGCCTTTATCGCTACTTATATATTTTTCTTGCCACTTTTGTAAAACTAACTTGGCTAAAGTTCCTTTTAAATCCGAACAGGGCAAAGGTATATAATCCAGCCTTTCCCCATTCACGGTGGCCTCCTTCGCCATTGAGTCCACGATATCGTTGTCACGAAGCCCACTATGTCCCTTTATCCATCCAAACTTTACGCTAATACCTTTCTCCTTTAATAAACATATTACTGTAAGGATTTCATTGAGTATAAAGTTATTTTCTGGCGGTATTTTTGGATTTGCTATTTTTAATAGGGAGCTCTGACTATCACTTATTATAGCGTAAGAGCCTTCTTTCTGCATGCTCATAATGTGCTTAAGGGCTAACAATATAGCAGTCATCTCAGCAGTATAAATGGAGGCAGGTTCAGGAAAGCTAGCGATTTCACAAAAATTTTTCTGGGGATCATAGAATGCACAACCTACTTTCCCATTCATTTTGGAACCGTCTGTAAATATTGGATAAACATCAGGCCATAAATTATCTAGAGTGTCCAAAAATGCTAATTGTTTTATATTACATGGATATTTCGAGAAATCCCCAATTAACTTCATATCTATATCTAAAAGAGATATATTATAGTTTACTGGTGAAAATAGCCCGCCTTTATTTAATTGAACCAAGTGTTTTAGATTCGAGATTTCTATAAAACTATCACAGAATATTGGTGAAGTCTTGTTTGTCCAATATTTATAAGTTAATATTTTGGTGTTTAACTGGCAAACCTTATTGTAAATTCTATCATCAAGCACAGCAATTTTCAACATATATCTATGGGATAACAACTGAAGCCTATATTCTAGAGGTAGCTCACATGCCTCTGAGTACACGACATCAAGTGGAGAACTTCGAAGGAAACCCAAACATAATCTCACACACTTATTCTGTATTATATGTAGAGGTTTAAGAATTGTTTTTTTCGCTGTACCATAAAACATAGACCCAAAGTCTAACACAGATCTAATGGTTGCTTTATAAAATATTAACGAAATATCTGGGTCAGCTCCCCATTTATGATGAGAAACTGCTCTTAACATATTAAAATATTTTTCTGTTTTGTTTTCAGTCATTTTAATGTGTTCCTTCCAATTTAGTGTTTTATCTAAAATAAGCCCCAGAAACTTGGCAAACTTTTCACATGGATAGGAACGCCCCGCCAACGTAACTGTGTCCAATGTAGGCAACCTTCTTTTTTTTGTGAAAGGGCAAATGACCGACTTTTTCTCAGAAATATCTAAACCATTTTTAAATATCCAGGTTTCGAGTTTCGTTAATGCTTCTTCCAACAAATCTTTACATTCATGAAAGGATGGTCTTATAACATAGATGCAGACATCGTCTGCGTATTGCAGTATTTTGATGTCTTTGGAAAACAGAGTTTCTAATTCTGCAGTGTAAAGAGAGTACAGTGTGGGAGAAAGGATGCTTCCCTGTGGAAGCCCTAGGTTAGCGATTCGAGGGCCTTCTAAAATGTCATTTATTTTGACGTATACATTTCTATCCGATATCAGTTTAATTATATTACTTATAAATTTTACAGGTAGCCCCACCTTTTTCAATTTAGCTACTAGGATCGGCATTTGCACCGAATCATAAGCAGAGGTGAAATCTAAAAATAAAGCTAGAAGCACTTTATTTGATGTAAAAGCCTGAAAAATATCTGTAATTAGCTGGATTTGACAATCATATACAGACTTCCGTTTCCTAAAACCATATTGTGTTATGGGGAATTTATTGTTAGTTTCCAACCACCATTCCAATCTATTTTTTATTAATCTTTCTAGTGTTTTTAATAAACATGAAGACAGAGAAATGGGTCTATATGACTGATAATTTTCTTCAGGTTTGTTATATTTTAAAATAGGGCAGACAACGTAATTTTTCCATTCGGAAGGGAATTCACCTGTCTTCCACATCTCGTTAAACATAGCTAGTAATTTTATTTTATAGGAATGAGGTAGATTAGAAATATGATTATATTGGATCTGATCGATACCAGGTGCACTATTGGCTCGAGATTTTATTACCGAGGAAAATTCTTTAAATTTGAAAGGCTCTAATAAAAAGTGTTTATCATCATTAATATCGAAATTAAATTCGATTTTATTTTCAACATAGGAAGGAGCCAGTTTGTGTAGAAAATCATAAACCCAGTCGCCTTTTTCTAGTAAATTGTTATATATTAATTGATTATTTAAAGATTTAATTTTGTTCCATATATTTTTTAAAGGAATACTTTTATTTAAACTTTTGCAAAATTCCTGCCATGATTCTTTTTTACTTTTTTTAATAATTTTTTTGGATAAAGCCGTTTGTCTTTTAAATTCAATAAAATTATTTGTGTTTGGGTGTTGTATATATTTCTTGAGAGCTTCTTTTCTCTTTTTGATGCTAGTGGTACATTCATCCGTCCACCAACATTTAACATATTTAAAACTAAATTCTTTTCTTTTAGGTATAGCTTTTTGACAAGCTTCATCTATCGCTTTAATAAATTCTTTATAATTTAAGGAAATATTTTGTTTTTCGTTAAAACTATTTCTATATACATCCCAGTCGGCTTTTTTCGTGTCCCATTTACAATTTGGTCGTATTTTGATATTTTCTATTAAAACTGGATTAGATTCTATAATTATAGGATAGTGATCTGAGCCCAAGTCGTCTTCATAAATACTCCATTTAAATTTGGAAGCTAAATTAGGTGAACAAAAAGTGAGGTCAACAGCTGATTTATTTTTTTGTCTAATATTATTAATAATAGTAGGAGAACCATCATTCAAATATACAAGATTGTTATCTTGTATAGCGTCTAACAATTGGCGACCTTTGGAATTAGTGTAGCTTGAACCAAACACTTCGTTATGAACGTTGAAGTCCCCTGCTATTATTATTTGCCCGCTAGTACTTTTTATCAATTTGTCCCATTCTTTGAAACTAATAATATTCGTGGGAGAATTATATATAGAAATAATAGAAAACTTAAAATTATTGTATAGGTTGACTTCTATTCCCACTATCATTAATTTCTTTATCTTATATAAATTTTTTATTTCTTTGTACTTAATTTCATTTTTAATTAAAATAGCTGTCCCCGATTTCCCATCTTTCCGATCCATTCTGATGATATTATAGCCTTTAAATATAACATTAATGTTTGGTTTGAACCAAGTCTCGCTCAGTATAGCTATATCAATTTTTTCATTTATTAAACAAGCTTCCAAATTTTGCTTATTGGCTATTGCTGATCTAGCATTCCACTGTAACATTTTCAGTGGCCGTAATTTCATATTTGTATAAGATTTTTATAAATAACTATATAATACAAAAATATACATATGTACATACACAATACACGCCAAATATACATATATACAACGGTATACATATATATATTCACATACATCCACATATATATACACACAAATACTGTATACACTATATACTGTAATACTATATACACTATACAAAAAAAATATATAACCTTTTTACAATCTATATACATTCTCACAGATTCACTCACAGACAAACTTTTGTACATACGTAATATATCGAAATTTATACACTCATTCAAGCAACTGTCACGCATATATGTACAATATGTAATGTTAAATAAAATAGCTATATACATATAAACATCCAAACTATTTATAAAATCTGTATACAAAACTAGATACAAGTTTTTTTTTTTTTTTATTAAACCTGTATCTCTACATTGCCTCATTTAAATTTATTACTCTTTCTTTTATAATATTTTTCAGTTTCTCATCAGTAATTTCATTTAATTCGTTCGATTTAACACTCTTTATAATAGAGTACACCGCTTCAAAAACTATGTCCAAGTTATTATTATTTTCAAGAGTTTCTCTCAATTTATTCGCCTCCTTCGGACGATAAGGGTTAAGTGGAATTAGGCCGCCGGGAATATTTTTCTTCTCATCTTGTCCAATTAATAATTGAGTTATTTCTTTTTTATCATAATTTGGCGACAATAATCTGTGCCTTTTTGTTCCTCTTTTATATGAGATAGTAGAAGCAAACGGTCTATTGTTATGTACTGAATTTTTATTAAATATAGGAAAGTCTTTTAAATCGTCTATATTAGGCGCATCTTTCCCTGCGATGGCAGCGAATGAATTGCCACTATCAAAAAACTGTTTCGCATCTAAATATGAAATGTTGCTCTCAGACATAATTTGCTTTATTAACTTTTCTTTTTTATAGCGAGGACATAGCTTTTGATCTGAAGCCAAATGATTAACTCCATTACAGTTAATACATTTGGATTCTGTACTATCACATTCTTTCGTGTCATGTCTGTTACCGCACTTTACACACCTTACAGAACCTTTGCATTGATCCTGGAAGTGTCCAAATCTCAAACATTTTTTACATTGTACTACGTTTTGTATGTAGTTATGTACTTCACATCGAACGAAGTGAATGTAAACATATTGTGGCAACTGCTGGCCTCTAACAGTAATCAAAACCGATTGAGTGGGCACCAATTTAGCTTCTTTTGTTTCATTATCAACAATTCTTCTCTTCAATCTCCTTACATCAGTTAGTTCATAATTTACTCCAGGGGGACCCCTAATAACCTCTTTAATTTCATTCTCAGTTATTTCGGTATCTACTCCCCTTATTACCCCTCTCCTTTGTAATAAATACCTGGGAATGTATGCATGAAAACCCTTATCTTTCAATAAAATACTTCCCATTAATTTGTTTGCTGATATACCATTATTAAATTCTATTCTCAGTCTATTAATGCCCAGTTTTTTAATTGCAATTATATTGTTTGCAATTTCCGGATGATTAATATGCAATAGTTTTCCAATAGACATAGGGTGAACCCTTGATATACCCTTCTTTTCTTTATCAATACTTTCAATTAAAACATAAAACGGGCCCAGATCACTTGTTCTGTATTCCATAGATACATACTGTTTGAAATTATTAATTTCTTTAACATTATTATTCCCCAAATTTACTGCAATTTCATTATTCTCATTACTTTCTACATTACTTACTTCACAATTCATTATTTCTATATCAGGTGGGACTCCCACTTGTCCTCTACTGTTATCATTCATTTATTAAATTAATTAACACTCAATAATAAAGATTTATTTATACTATATACACAGAAATTTACAGAAAATTAGAAAGAAAAGAAAAAATCCGATTATTATACTTCAGAGAAAGAAGAAGAAAAAAAAAGGATTGAATAAAATAAATAAATAAAAAATCAACACCTCTTTGTAAAATAAAAGAAAATAAATTATAAATTTAAAAGAAAATGAGAAAAGAAACGAAAAAAAAGGAAAAGCAAAAACAGATAAGTCTGCTTATAACTAGTGAGTAAGCGAACTTTGATACGCACACTACAGGAGCTAAACACAGACTGAAAATCCTTAGTTATATATCTTATTATGAAATATTTCTTTTAAGCGTTTAGAAGCGATTTACAGTCAGAGCAGAGATATATGAGGTTGGCAAAATTGCTTGTTTACTTATTATTTTGGCGTTGCGGTTAGTGTGTATTTCTGCTTGGTTTAATTTGTTTTATATTAAAAGTCTTTTGAAAGAAAGAAATGTATTTTCCCAAAGTACTGAGTGTATGTCCCAGCATTTTATAATATTTTGATTGTTTATGTATTCGAAGACTATGCATTCTTTCGACCAAAACTGGCTGTAGTTTCCTTAGTTGCCGAGGTTCAAGAAATTTTGGTCGACCTCTAAAAATTAAATTCCAGTTTTCAATTCTGATATCAAAGCCGCTACTTGTACATGTTGGTATAAGCTTGAAATGGAAAAGTGGAGCATCTATAGGATGGAAGTAGTGCTGAATTATTGTGAACACTGCCATAGCGCATTAGAATAGCGGTTAGATCATATATGTTTACTTTCAGGAAATGTACTGTTTTCAAAGTAAACAAACTGAATTCCATTAAGTTTGAAACATTTTTTTTCTTATAAAAATTATATTTTAAAAAGCATTTTCTGCAAATAATTTCAGATATTAAAGTTTAGGTCGTACAAGATTATCATTTGTTCTAATTTAAACGTTGCTGCACCATCAACCCTCCCCCAAATCAATTTTCCTGGAAAAATGCTTCCTTCACGTGTGCAACACTGCTTAGTTTTGTACTTCTATTTTCACAACCCATGAGCCGCCACTGTTTTTAGTCTTACTTTTAAGGAATTACCTTCTTTTTAAAAAAAAGAAAATTCAAAAGGGTACATCATATGTAAATTCAACAGTAACATTCAGGTCAAACTTTTATGAAATTAGCAGACGTCAAAAATGTTTCATCAATAAAATTGACTTGTATTGTTTCACATAAGACGATTGCTGATTGTTCAAATTTCGTTCAAGGTAATTTTAAAGAAAGAAGGTTTCTAGGAGCCTCTACAGCTCACTGTCCGGTGATGGACAGTATTGTCTTCAACGAGAGAACACTGTCCGGAGGCCGGCAGTGCACTGAGAAGGCTCTGAACACAAATGAACATAGATGTTGACGCGCCTTAAATTTATAAAAAAAAAATTGTGGAAGTACCACAATAAAAGATATTTCTCTTTGATGAAATTAAAACAATAAAAATAAATCATAAATTAAAATAATAATATAAAAATATACTTTTAAATACAAAATGAATTTATTAAATAAATTAATATAAAGATTATAATATTTACTAATAATAGCAATGTTTACGCAAGCCATTGTTTTTATAAATAGCAGGATCATTATTAATGAGGTCATATAAAGGAGAGTATTTTATGTGCTCAGACCATTAATTATTTCTGTAAAGTCTTTTGTTGTGTGTAGTAGTAATACCAGATGATGAAGAATACACAGGCATAAAGGAATATAAAAGAAGAAGAAGAAGAAAAAAATTACTATCAATAAAGAAGTGTAATTATCCGTACAGGTAACTTATAGTAAAGAGAACAATTAGTTAATTGTTTACTATGTGTAGGTGTAAATTACCGTAATAAAATATAGGTAAATGACGTTAGTATAATAATTATATTACTCTTTTTATGTTGTTAAATTTATTTTCCATTTAAAATGGATAACAATTTATGATTTGTATATTTACCGCTACTTTTGTATAATTTTATTGCTGCAAAAGGAAGTATAAATATTGCGGCTATATTAAATATTTGAAATTGAGTTTTCATCGGAAATACTTGCTTTGATGTCCCCTGAGGAAGAAAATAATGTTTTCTACGATTGAACTGTCTCTCTCTCATTGGGTGTTTTATTTAACTAATCACGGAGATATTTGCGAAATTCGGAATTTTTTTATTATAAAGAAAAAAATTGTTATGAAACACTCGCACGACTTTCTCTTAGTGCTAATGCAATAAATTATAATATAACAAATTGTCTTATAAATTGAATCTTACTAAACATTTAATTGCCCTTAAAGAGTGTAGATGGCGTCAGGGCTACAGGTTACTTCTTAGCAGTACCTGATAATTAATGAGATTACACAATGAGTCCAGCAATCAATTGTCTTTGTCAACAACATTTGAAATCTAACGTCACAATTCTTCAAAAGTCTCCCAAAAATAAGATTTTCCGAAAAAATGTCTAAAATAACACTGATAGATCCAAGTTTATATCAAACATATGCAGTTACCATTTCCATGCTTAACAAAATCGATGGTGCCGTTTTTACTTTCTTTCCTAGTAAGAGAAAGTAGGTATCTATAGTAATCTAGTCAAATTTTCGATTCGTGTTTTCAATGGAAATACATATTTTGAGGTCCCCTGAGTTAGTAATACTGATTTTTAGAAAATGATCTGTGTGTGAGTGTGTGTGTGGATGTGAACAGCATATTCAAAAACGAAAAATCGCAGAAGGTTCAAATTTGACAATCCGTTTGGGGGATCTTACAGTTAAGCTATGTGTCAAAATTCCTCAACCGGAAGTAACACTATATCGAATGGATTTTTCACTTTTTTTGCGATTTTATCGAAAATGACTAAAACGATTTTCTTTAAAATTGTCATATTAACTAACTACACATACAAAGAGCTACAATTTCTTTTTGAAACATTTCTCTGGGAAAATTCATTTAAGGCATCTTTTTTAGAGGATGAGTGGAGTTATGGTTTTCTCTATACAGTGCTATTTCAGTTTATTATATGATTTCATCATCTAAATAATATTAATTAGAATTCAAGATGTTGACAAAATTGCGAATTTGAAAAGAATTAGTTGACCGGAATTGCGTTTGAACTGAAGTTTTTTTTTTTTTTTCTCGATTTTTACAGTTTTCTGCGATTTTCTCCATAATAACATCGATGGATCTCATTAAATTCGGTATACTAACTAGGAATATAGAGACTATAACTTTTTTGAAACTTTATCATTTAAACAAGTTTTAGGGGAGGGGAGGTTATGCTTACCACAGAATATCATGTTATTAAGTTTAGATTCTCCCAATCATATTTAGTTTACATTCTCATGTTTACCTTTAAAATCATAAAATTATGGAACTTTACATTGCCACTGAAGTGGCACTTAAAGGAAAAATCTAACATTCTAACTCCCGTAAAAATTTCCAACACTCACTTTTCTAGAATAATGTTTCCAATAAAAGTGATAGCTTTTTATGTTTGTAGTTATTATGTGAATTTTGAAGAAAATCGTTGGTGTAATTTCCGATAATTGTGCAAAAACTTGCAACATAATCATTCAGTAAAGTCGCATTTTCCAGTTGATGGATTCGTCGCAAGCTTTAGAAATTTGGTTCTGTCTTAACGTAATACGAAGATTGAATTTCCTGCCAGCGATTTTTCATTTTTGAGATACTTTGTTCACAAAATTCATCATAAATCAAAAAAATCTACACACATTTATATATATAAATGTGTGTGTATATAGGGAAAAAGTCCTTTCGCTTAAAGTTATTTTTAGCTAAGTTTGGGCTCCTTCATACTGTTTAAGCTCGAGGTAGTTCTTTTAAGATATTTTACAAGTCCTTGTTATATCATCAATGGTCCAGAAATATCCTTAATCATTTTGTGCGTTAGCTGTGTGGACATAAAAACTATAAAAATATGAGTAGTTAAAACATGTGTGTGTGGCAACATGGCTTGCAAAATAATAAAATGCCTTCTTCTAAATTGCCAAAATTATGTTTGAAGCACTAGATAAATGGTCTGGCAATAAAATAAATACATTACAATAAATTGGTACCAGCCAATTGAAAAAGAAACTGTCCAGCATAGTAGAGTTTTTTTTTTCATTACATAGAGTTGGAAGTAACAAACTCATTGACATTTATAACTTCAGTTAATTCTGACATGAGTCCAATTACCACATATTGCCGGCAAAACTAGTCCATGTATGTATCATGGTGTTCAACATTTAATTATTTCCAATTTTCTGCAACCTTCTGCCCCTGCTTTCTTCTTCATCCATAAAGAGATGCAAATCTTGCTAGTTGTTCAAATTTATTCTTACGTCTGTAAATTTAGAGTTGTTGCCTGAAAAATAATGCCTGTATATCATATTGTTATCTTGTTTTGTTTATAGTAAGAGGTATGCATAAATTTATAAAAAAAGAGATATTTCTGTTTAAGGCACTGGAATTAGGGGCCTCTAATTTCAGTCCTATATTTATTTGCATTTCATTAATTCTTTGAATAAAAATTTACAAACAGAATAGCATTTCTTGCCTTAATTGTAGGCAAATAAAAATTTCATTATTTGAAGCAGCAAAGAAGCTTTGTACATAAAATTTTATCTCTAACGGAAAAGTAGTTAACGGTTGAATAAAATTTAAAAAAAATGTATGTACCAAAAGTATCTATCTTCTGCCTAAAACATTCCAAGTTCTTTACAATTTTTTTTTAATCCTATTAAAAATTAACTGTTTATTACACAGGTCCTATCATCAGTACAGTTGAGGCAAGTACGTGCTTTGGTCTCCATTAAATCCAAATAGGCCCTTTGGAGAGTATCTCCCCACGCTTTGTATTAAGTGAACAGCGGTGAAGCCTACCTACTATCAAAAGTTACTAGTTTATTAACTTCAATACAATCGATTAACTTAAATCGAATATTATTCTGTTAACAGGTATATAATAATTTATAACCTCTTAAAGTAAGGCCAGTGTTCAGTTTAAATTAATTTACTATAAGAAATAATTCTTGAAGTTTTTATGAAAGAACCAGAAATTTATATTGATTTTCTATTAACGCCTAGTTCCTCTTTTTTAATTATTTTAATGCATTCTAATTCAAACTTAAAAGTAGGTTTTAAAAGGCGACTTTATTAATATTAGACTAGTTTAAGAAACATCTGGTGCAAGACACACTCACACGCCTTTCTCTTAATACAGTTGCCACAATTTTCATAATTTTGAAATTTTGATGAAAACCTAGATGGCTTTATCGTTCGCATAAATTTAATATAAAAGTTGGGATTTATACTTGTCGATATTATTTTAGAAATAAGGTTGTTACCGAATATGACTACTGCCCCAACCAACTCTACAAAAAGTAAATTTTTGTTCAGAAAAATATTTCTATTGAAAATGATAGGTTTATATTTGTTCGGTCAGCATTCCAAATTTAAAGAAAATCTTTGGGGCCGTTTTCGAGAAAAACTGAAACAAATAACATTCTGGAGAAGGCTGCCACGATTTGCTAAAAAATCCCTCAAAACCTGTATTCTAATGAAAACTAATTTAGCGTTGTAATGTAATAAAACAAACTCTTTCCTATCCTAATTTTTGAAACTATCTTTTACTGAATTGATTGAAAGTTTAAATTTGTACAAGTTCCAAAAATATGAATGAATACTTGAAATGTACCATCTACGTCACTGTTCCAGTTATAATGGAAAAGCACCACAAATATTTTCTTTAAGAGAAATAAAAACACTTTTAATAAACAATTTTTTCCAAGGTTAAAAAGTGAAAATCTGCACAAAATAATCGTAAAATATGTTTTTTTTTTAAATAAAGTAATATAAATTAAATAAGTGATTTGGGAAGAGGCGTAAAATGGAACTAAACTAGGAACATTAATTTTAGTCCGTTTTCCAATTTTGGTTGACCTCGATTAAGGTCCAAGTAATAAAAATATATGCACCACTAGCTATAATGTATTAAGTTTGTTTGGCAGAAAGCCGCTTCCAAAGAATTACACAGAGATTTCATTATTGCAGTGGTATTTATAATTTAAAAAAATAATTTACGTGAATTATATGTCTTATCGTAGATTGGACGTAAGGTGCGGGTTATGATCGAGAAATAGTCAGCTCTAGAATATTTTTTAAATATCTTTCTCTCCTCCTACTCTTCACATCAAGATATCTCGTCTCATCTCATCCTATTTATTTTTTATATGTATATATATTACTATACAGATTGTACATTTCTAAATAAAAATTAAAAAAATACATATACATATTTCGTAATATTTAAAGTGATGCTTAATTTTAATTTTGATTGTAAGTGGGCCAGATTTTCGAAGTCGAACTTTTTTTTCACAAGATAAAAGTTTTGAGATAGCCAGAATAAGTGAAGGATTACATATTATATGTGCAGATATCACCAAATCCATGGTGATCAAAAAGAACAGTTATGATTTCCTTGGTCGTCTGTAAAGTATAGTTTGTGACTGGATGGGGGTGGTGAGCTAGAATATGGTCAGTTTAAAGAAAATCTCGAAGTCATTTTCGAGAAAATCGCGAAAACTTGGAAAAACATTCAGTAACCTGAACTGAATTCAACTTTCAACTTCTATGGCTTATCACTTTTTATGATATTTGGTTCACACACACACATACATACAGATCATTCGTTAAAAATCATAGTTTTTTTTTTAATCAGGGGGAAAACTTAAATTTAAATCTGGGGGCCCTTAAAACCTGTACTTCCGGTGAAAACTCAATTTCCAACAGTTTGACACGATCGCAATACTTCTTCCTTGTAGCACAAGAGAAAGTAATTGTGTAATTGAAAATTGAGAAAGTTTCATTAGGGTGACTCGAAATGTAAATAAATGCCAAAAACCAGATGAATCGAATCTTCGATGCTACAAAATCGATAAGATATAGTTCATTGTAATAAGAGTTAAGACTGCATATGACCCATGGATCACCTTCATTAACCACTGGTAAGGTAAAATAAATAAATAAAATTGATATTTTATGAGAACAACCAAAGGAACGCGATTAAAAAAAAAAACTGTTCTTCCATGAGGTAAACCATTTACAAAGACAAATTTTCCGACTTGTAAAGTTCCGCAAATAAATGGCCAATAACTATTGTATTAGAAATTCAGTCAGACACGCACAAAACAAACAAACAAACAAAAATAAAATAAAAAAACCAGTTTTGTAGAATTGTAAACACTTGTCATTGTGTAAACATAGTAATAGCGATTTTCTTTATAATGCCATTAGCAATTTTTTACAGTTTTAAATCATTTACAGTGCAGACAGGAAGGTGTGTATAAACATGTATTTAGGGAAGTGACAAGACTGGATTTTTATTTTACCTGAATTTTTTAGGGATGATGGAAGTAGTGGTGTAGGTGGACAAAAAAGAAATACTTAACAGAGGTCAATATAGTTCATCTGAACAGGGAAATGTCCTTAGAAGGTGTATATGTCTGTATGTTTATTTGTTTATCTGTCATTGTATAAAATAACAGCTAATATTGTGTGTGTTATAATTGCCCACCAGGTGAGTGACATAGGGTTTAGGAAGTGTTTGCAAACATTTCGCCACAGTACAGGTACAAGAAAAAAAAAGAAGGGAAAAGAATGCACCTATTGATTTACAGCCTATGCTCAAGAGCTCAACGAACTTTATGATGCAGGTAAGAGCATTACTTTGAAGATATACTTCCTACTTCCCCTTTTCTTAGTTTAGTTTTGTATATATATATACAGAGAAAAAAAATGTCAAACGTGCAAAAATGTTTGAGGACAGTTCTGATTCTGTCACAATATTTTTTCCTCAAATTTAACCATTTGCCATTTCTACAGTGATGTACTTATTCGCCTTAATGTCCACACTAGCAGTAATTTTGATGTTGTGTCCTAGTAATACATTGATTGATAATTATATATGCACTTAGTGTGCAATAATTTGAAATATACAATCCATTTTGACGAATAAAAACTGTTATGAAACACTCACACAACTCATAAGAATGTATACAAATCTCACACAGTTTTAATTGACTTTTTTTTTTATAAGTTCAAATATTTTACAAAATTGTTAGTTACTTAGTATACATTTTAGGTGGTACATTGTAGTTACTTTCTAGATATTTTGTGGCAAATGTCCACAGAGTCTCCAGAATTTCCAGAATTAATAAATTTATCCAGAAAAATGTATTAAAAACGTGATTAGATATATAATGTGGCAATTCCAAGATCATAGAAAATCGTTGGAACCATTTCCTAGAAAATTTCGAAAAACTCAGAACCAATAGTTTCGTTTCCGCTTAACAGATTTTCTACAAATTTGGAATTTATATCAATATCTTTTTTTGATCTTTAATATTACAAAGACAGGAGAACCATAATTTATAATGGAGTGGCCACTTTAAAGGGGAACTTTACAATTTTCATGGTAGAATGTCTTAAAAACAATTTGTGGTTGTCTGTCCAGCCATTTGGAGCAAATATTCTTAAAAGTTGAGAGATTCAGCCAGTTGTACAAACAAGTTACCTTCTCTGCCAACCTTTCAATAATTTTGTATTTTTTTTTGTTTTCAAGGCAAGTTTATCTTGAATGCGTAGTAATGAAAATAAGTATTAAGGTTTGGTTAAATTGATACCCATCATTTTCATTATATCTTAGATTCTAGATTAGATTCTAAAGGGGGGATTGGCTCTTCAGCCTGCGCCACCGCGACACCCCATGGATCTATTGTGGCACCCCCCAAGTTGGAGGCTCTTCCCCAGTCCTGTCCTTTATCGGACTGTGGAGTTGGGGGGGGGGCTCCCAGGTGGTCAATTACGGCACCTACCATCAGAGCACCCTCTCGAGTCCTGCTTGCCTTAGAAGACTTAATAGGTCCGAGATTCACCTGTAATTGGCGGCTCGCCCTTCCATGCTCCTCTGTCTAATATTAAGACTTTGAAGGGTTTTTGGAAGTCGTACCTAGAAGTCATTATATCCGAAGGCAGCCCCAAAATCGGGCCTGCCTTCAATTCCTCATATAAATCCTAATAATTCCCAGTATGCCTGGGATAAATGGGAGCTTGTCCCTGTTGTGGCAGTGCCACGACTGCCCTAGCAACGCCTTGGACGTAGATGTGGAGTTCATGGTGGAAGGTTCATTATATCTTACGCATTAAACATTCAAAAAAATTCTCTTGCCTACTAAAAAGAATCAACATTATCGAAACGTTGGCGGAAAATTCATCTTTCTTTTTTATTTTTGGCCGAATCTCACAACTTTTAAGAACATTTTTCAATTAAAAGTGATTTAGATCTAGTATTATGATCGTGCCAGCTTTTCGAAATTGAGTTTTCACTGGAAGTGTATGTTTTGGGGAGTCCTGATTGCCAAAACAATGTTTTTAGAGAATTTGCTCTATGTATGTATCTGTGTGTGTGTGTGTGTGTGTGTGTGTGTGTGTGTGTGTGGGTGTCAACAGAATATCTCCAAAACCGAGAAGTCGCAGGAAGCTCAAACTTGGTAAAAATCCATTTAGGTACCATAACCGCATCAGACACGAAGATTTCGCGCAAAATCTATCTCTTTCAAAACTTAGAACCTCAATATCTATAAGTTTTTCTTAATTATAGTTTATAGCAGATAGATTGGGGAATTCAGCTAGTCATTTCAGGGATCTGCTAGATGCATAACTGAGTTACTAATAGCTCTAACATTCATACGTTACTCAGATTACAGCGCCTGCAGAGTTCATTGTGTGAGACGTGCACGGGTTAGCGTACACTCTACCATTATACAATTACTGAAGACATAAATATGAACACATGGGAATCAATCAGTAAATCTCTTAGGAGGCAGCGGATTTGACTTGGCAGGACTCCCTTAACACATTTACATTACTTTAGAGGAAAGCTTAACGCTACTTATTTCCCCCATAACCCCCAAAAATCAATTTTTCCCTGGGTTTCAAATGAAAGTGATAGGTGTAAGTAAGGTGTGTAGATAGTATACAAAGTTTAAAGAAAACCGCAAAAACTGAAAAAATAAATCAGTAAAGTCGCAATTCCATTGGATGGATTTTGCCCGAACTCTTCATGTCAGATGCGATTGTAGTACCTAAACGGAATACCAAGTTTGACCTTTCTACGATTTTTCGTTTTTGAGATATTCTGTTCAGAAATACTGGAAGGAATATTAAAATATATCTACAAAAATTGAAGCAATTTAATGATGTAAAATTTCATAAATCACAAAAAATTAATCTGTAATAAATATTTCAATTAATAATTCCTAAAATCTTCAAGACAATTGCATTGTAAATGTAATAACTGGCCGTTAGATTTTTTTTATATATAATTATAATATAATCTTAAAATAATTCTGTGGGAAAAAAATACTGTCATTTGTAACATGTGAAGGTAATGTTCCTGAACAAATAAGATGTTCCCTAATATGGACCATGAAGACATTATCTCCGCATATTCTACTATATTGCCGAATTTAAACAAAATAAAAAAATAAAAACTCTTTTGTTTTACAACCGCATAATAATGTACCTCAGTAATCCATTAAAATCAGTGAATAAAGTAGGACTTTCAATTCTGTAGATCAAAAAGTTTTTTTTTAATCTCAAGATTAAAAATAATTACGGTATTACTATTTTTCAATTAGACTATTTAAAATCGATATATCAACAAATTAAATATCAATATACATATAACAATAGTCTCAAAACATTAACCTATTGTTGATTATATGATTTAAAGGTAATCTTGCTCGTTTCATTTGAAAATATTTTTTTGGTATATTAATCTCCTACATGAATATTCTACATTGTTTGGAAACTCGGGGCCTCCCAAGGGAAGTAGTTGGACTTAGACACCGAAGGCCTATTGATCCCGAAATGCACTTTCTAAAGAATCAGATGCCAGAGCTCTTTCAACCATTTCGTCCACATATAGAATGGCAAGGAATGGGAAGACGAGAAAAGTTATGGGAGTTACGATTTATTGGTTGGAAAGTTGTTGGGTTCTCTCTATTTTGGGAATTTGTTGTGATGTTCCTACGGTGCATGTGATGCTTCTAAGTAATAATAATAACAACTATAAAACTGATGCGTAGTTTTGAACATGAGAGAACTCGTTGGAATTAGAAAAGAAATAGAAGAGTTATCTAGCCCACCACAAGTGGTGTCAGGATAGGCTTGATGATGAAAAAATATCTTCGATTCAAAGTGCGACACTAGGAAATTCATGTGACAGACTTGCAAAAATCGTCAACATTCTCATAAAGTAGGTTGCTAAAATCTGGCCAAATTAAGTTTAGTTTTGTAAGGAGGCAATCCTGTACTCAATAGACCTCCTTAACTCACTCAAAAAGATACAGTGCGTATGAACATAACGGGCCCTTCAAGAGTAATCTGGAGTTATTCAGTCTTACTATACCGCTCCAGACCATTATTGGAGAGGGTGCATTATCTTAGGATCCATTTTTTCCATGGCCACACAAGCAGTTCAGTTAGTAGTACTTGCCACTTACCTGTATAATTCAGAATTCTCTTCGCTGCTCGACAGATGGATGGAATAGAGATAAACGAATGAAGGTAAGGGATTTATGTTTAACACCTTCAACATCACGATCAAAAGAATTTTGATGGGCTCTCTTTCTTTCTATCTCTTTCTTGGAAGAAGGTTGTGATGCAGCCACGGTGTTGCTTCCAAGTAGTCCAGTAAAGATGAGTAGGAAATTTGTGGGCCCATCGACGGGAATGAGAATGGGAGATGAAAAAAAAACGGGTAAGTCACCCAGACCATACCCTTGGCTTATTCTTGTTGTAGTATCTTAAGACATCCTGGACAGGAGCACTCCTAATCAAAGCCTCGGATTATGGGCATAAAGCATCTTATAATTCTCGTTCAGTTGAGCCAGTGATTTGTGATTTTTTTTTTTTTAATTGTTAAGCTGAACATTTATAATGATAAAATTCAGGTGATTTCACTAATCACCTGTCCGCAGTGTGTTAGTTTGAATATTGTATAGAATTATTGTAATAAAAGTTTATAAATACAAAGTGCGCATTCATACCTATAGATATAATGTACGCACCTTGTTTGTATGGTCCTTAGTAGGCCGAGATAAAACCACCATCTAAACGCACAGTACTGTTAGCTACTTCTAACCTAATTATCTATCTGTTCTACATACACTATCTAAATACTCTTTACTCAAACATGTTTTAATTTTATATATATATATTACTTTGAAGGTATAATCAGCTTTATTATTCTGTTATTTTAATTTTGTTTAAATAGAAAAAGAACGATTTGTGTTGATTCTTGTATAGATCTTTTAATTTTTATTTGGTATTAATCTGGGTTTTTAGCTCTTCTTTATAACGGAATACATTTGTCTCTGTTTTAGATTATCTTTATTGACTTAATGCACATCAACTAAGAGGTTGTTAAAAATGAAGTCTTTTGGTATGCAGTTTTAAAAATACTTATCGATATCGATATCTGTGAAATTAGTTGACATCAGTTACTGGGAAACCATTTGGTTCATCGCCATACTCCGACAGATTGCTGCTTCAACAAAATAGAGCCAAGAAGACTACCATTAGATCTTCTACAACAGCGGTTGGTTTTTTTTATTTTATTTTTCCTTATGGCTGTATTCAGAGGAAATATTATCATCTCTTTAAATAAAAGGAAAAGATTTTTGGTATCTGTCTCTCTGTGTCTCTTTTTTTGTGTGGGTGGCTTTTCCCCTCCCCCACTTTAAAGTAACCTAGGAGATTTAAATTTCCACATACTACGAATATGTGTTGTACATATATAGAATTATCAATATACAGTTGTAATACTAAATATTGAAATCCGTAAGTGATGTGTCCCAGAGTGTCGATGTGCCATGTTTTTTAGTGAATAGTGACCTAAACATTCTGAATAGTCAAAAACCAAATAGTCAAAGGGAAATCTCTCTCTCTCTTCGTGAGCGTGCGTATGTGTGTGTGTGTGTGTGTGTGTGTATGTGGGTGTATAAGCCCATCAACCGGCAGCGCTACTTTACTGAATGTTTCTTTGTTTTTTTCACAATTTTCTCGAATATGGCTCTTCTTGAAACTTCATACTGTACTATCCATACACATAAATAACTATCACTTTTATTTGAAACATTTGCCAGGAGAAAATTCATTTTTTTCTGAAGTTTTGGAGGAACGTTAGCTCATACAATTAGATAATACTGTTACTTATATATACTTATATTATAATATTAATATACTATTATAAAGACTTGCTAGAATTCCAAATTTGAATTAACTCTAGAAGTAAAATTTTATAGAATAGGTTTTTGAAGTTTGTTTAAATTTTCTTGGGAAACGGTTATAACAATTTTCTTTAAACTTCATATACTACAGACAAAATGAAACTACCACATTTATTTGTAATATTTTGCTGAAAAGAAATTGTTTTTAGGTAGTTCTGAGGAATTTGAGACGTTAATATTCAAAAATATTATTGGTGCTATGATCGTTTAGTTTCCGCGGCCATTTTCATATGAAAAACACTTCGAGTTTCCGGATTGAGACCAAGTCAGTGATTTGCTAGAATCCGATGTTTCGCCTATATTGCAATGAGCCTCTTCAAGGTGTAACGACCTTGATATATGTTAGGATTGACGAGCAAAATTTGAAATTTAAAGAAAACCTATCATTTTAAATACAGCTGTATTAAGAGGAGTAAGAGAGGAGAAAAAGTTCTATGAGTGTTTCACACCAGATTTTTCCCCCATATTTGAGGGAGCTCAAGAATTTCCAATAAAAACTCATTTTTCAAAAATTCTACTAGATCGCATTAGATCTGGGTGTTACTTTCTCTTATAACAAGGAGAGAAAGCAATAAATTGATCTCGTATATGTTGTTTGCTTCTTTGCTAAGATTTCTTTAATTTTAAACTGAATAGATATGTCATCGATATTGATGCTGCAGTTAGTTAAATATACTAACTTTAGGTTGGAAAATTTATGACAGACAAATAGATAATAATAAAAATAATAAAAAAACGCGAGATAGAAAAATGTCATGTTTATTGTTGATTCTGTTTGTGTGCTGACATACTTGTTACCTAGATACCGCGGCTCTTATATATATATATATGTATGTACGTATGTATCCTCAGCTAGTATACTACTCACAACGTACTTTCACCCTCAATCAATGTTATACTCTCTTCACGAATACATACTCTTGTTCTTTTCTTTCCTTCTATTATTCTCTCACTCTATGTATCGCTCATTCAAATATACGCACACGCGAGCGCTCGCACAAAATACACACTCACACACATACTAAATGCATCGTTCTGTTGTGCGCAAATACAACTTTCCAATCTCCCTACTTTAATAACACCATACATGTATATATAACTCTATATATATATATATAAAACATACACGCACACACACACAAACATAATGTACGACGGGAATCTCACAACATTATAACGCTTTTTACCACAGTGTGTATTTTTTTGCTCACATTAATAATTTATAGTTTTAATAAGTGTAATTTTGTTTTTTTTTTATTACATTTAATTATTGTATTTAAAAGCAGTTATTGTTGTAACACTATTTAATAGTTTTATTACAAGAAGCATTTTCACTCTTAGAAAAAGAAATAAAAGTTTTTATTATTATTAATTGGGTGAGAAAGAACCAAATGTTAAAATTTCTGCGCATTTCAATTCATTTCAGTTATTTTTTATGCAAAAATCAACAGATTCTTGAGCTCAGTATTCAGATCTCAATGTTCTCCATATTGTTAAGAGTTGAAATTTCAATGATAATCCATGGATTATCTTGAAAATTATTTAGATCTTTCAACAACAGATCCTGGCTTTACTGATTAAGAAACAATGTTAGGGTTTAGGTAAGGGCACGTGACAGCGACCGTATCTAACGATCTGTATTTAATGTAATAATATTTCATTCTTCTTCTTCTTCTTTCTACGCCATGGACTTCGGACTATTCAGCCATTCTGGCGTCTCGCTGCCCACATAAAATTTTAGGCTGCCTTACGACAGTTTTGTACGTTTAGTTGGATATCCAGGAGGCACGGTGAAAATAATCTCGGGCGCGAACAACTTCATCCCCACCCAATGTAATAAAACTAGATTGGTTTTGGCGTTTTGTTGATTATCCTCCTTTCCTATACTTTCTTAATGCCTTCTCTTATTGCTGTAAGAGATAATATTGCGATCGTATCGCATTTTCGTAAATTGAATTCTCTCCGGAAATACATGTTTGAGGTCCTGTAAGTTAAGAAACTATTTTTCATGGGCAGCGTCCGTGTGTATGTCTCTCAAACTTGATTGTCGACACGTCAATGACGTTTTTTGTTCAATAACCGCCAACAGGAAGTCAGCTTTTCGCGATTTTCTCGAAATTGATTCCAATGATTTTCTATAAAGTTCGCATACTAACTACAAGTTCGCATACTAACTACACAGTTCGCATACTAACTACACAGTTCGCACACTAACTACACAGTTCGCATATTAACTACACAGTTCGCACACTAACTACACAGTTCGCACACTAACTAGACAGTTCGCATATTAACTACACAGTTCGCATTCTAACTGCACAGTTCGCACACTAACTACACAGTTTGCAAACTAACTACACAGTTCGCACACTAACTACACAGTTCGCATACTTACTACCCAGTTCGCATACCAACTACACAGTTCGCACACTAACTACACAGTTCGCATACTAACTATACAGTTCGCACACTAACTACACAGTTCGCATACCAACTACACAGTTCGCACACTAACTACACAGTTCGCACACTAACTACACAGTTCGCACACTAACTACACAGTTGAAACATTTTACCAGGAGGGATTTTTGGATGATTCTGGATAGGTGAAGCTTTGTTCTAAAAGTACCATTTCGGTACAACTATACATTTAACAGATATAAAGATTTTATTTCGGCATTCTAACTGCACACAGATACATATATCTCTTTTATTTAAAACATTTTTCCAATGTTTTTTGTAAGAAAACTTGCATTTCTCTGTTGGCAGTGAAATTAGTAAATGTTGCTGAGATGATCGATCTAGTGACTGCTACAATACAGAACATTAGATAGCCAGCCAGTCTCACATGTCCTAAAACTAACAGAAGACCAACTAAATGTTAATGAAAATTTGTCACTTACATCTCCAATAATTGCACTAAGAGAAAATCGTTTTAATGTTCCATACTAACAATACTTCCGATGAAAGCTCTCACGCGTTGGCCAAGTGGTGGCTAGTGCACTTGTCTTTGGTGCGAGAATTCAGGGTTCCATTCCCGTGAAGGGCAGAGTCGTTGTTGAACCCAGTATCGTTAGAAAGAGTTGGTACGCATCTAGGTGGCGAAGGTTAGAACTAAACGTCAAGGGAACCGCGGCATACTTACCACACACGCTCCCCAATAAAATTCGCCGTCTGGCAAGCCTTGATCCTTCATGGTCTTCTATGGTCCTCCCATGGTCTTCTCAGCGCCATAGGTTTTACTTTAATTTCCGATGACAAATCTATTCAGAAAATTTATTGAAAATTTAAATACTTCCTTCTGCTTCAGCGAGTGAAAGAAAAAAAATAAAGAACATAAAAAAAAATTTTAAAAAAGAGGTAAAATATTTGAAATATTTGGGGCACTACGAGATTCAAGACTAGAATGATTCAATATATATATATATATATATTTCTTCATATATCTTCCGTAACTTGGTGTGTCTCCTCCACTTACATAAAATTGTTTGTGACCAGAAATTAATTATGTCAAGGAAAGCTAGTCTGAATTTGTATAATAATTGAATTCCTTGCTTAATTAGTTCCTTCACTAGTGTTAGTTAATAGATAGAACTTAAGTTTATTACATTAGAGTATAAAAAAGACAAGGCTTAAAAACAATATAAATCCTACAGGATTCCTCAAAAAAAAACGTAATAAAATATATATTTCAAATCCAAGATAATTTCCTAATTTTTTAAATATTATAAAAAAAAGTTAACTCATCAATAATCCGAATAAGTACCTTATTTCTTGAACATCTTAAATATTTGCTCTTTTTTTCAAGTAAATAGTATTACATAGTCATACTTGAATCCTTTTTTTTTTTTTGCTACTATTGTGCTTAACAAGGTTCTTGACCACTTATAAATTCACATCTAAAAGCTAAGTATTGTTGCATAATTTTCAAGACAAATACTGGCCGTTTAGTGAATCCTGCTGTGACCAAGAATAAGGGCATTATTATTATGTACTTTTTGTAAGTCATCTGTCTTTCATTATTACTTTCTCTTACTCCTAGTAAGAGGAAGTATTGTAATCGTGTCAAATTTTCGATATCGAGTTTTCACCGGAAATATCCGTTTTGAGGTCCCTGAGTCAAAAAAAAAGTGGTTTTTAGCAAATGGTCTGTGTGAGAGTGTGTGTGTGTGTATGTATGTATGT
>JAAEAF010002703.1:0-124679 GCA_011037195.1 Triatoma infestans | reverse complement strand
ATAAGATGGCTCATATAATTTTCCCTATGTTTTTTCTTGTTAGAATAAGAGCGAGAGAGTATTCTAACGGAAAGTAATCTGCAAGAGCAGAGAACGTTTTGACTAGGCTACTCCAGTTTTCTACAAATAACGACAAAAATTGTAAACGCATACTTCAAAGGATGCCGGAGACATATTTCACAAAAACAGATTGACGATGACTTCCAAGTGTCACATAAGCTGATGGTCCATCTTATTGACTAAAAGAGGTCATCCTCCAGCCACCGGTTATTCTCAAATTCCAGTATAGGAAAAGAAGTCATGACAAAGATTATGAAGCGTTTAGTTTAAAAGGGAAAGATAATTCATGCCATATTATTGCAGTTTATCATCAAGCCCACGGACATTCATGTTTTAACACCTGTTATTAGCTTGGATCAGATTTAGAGGAGCTGTTTTTGGAGTTTTAGACTTCATTGGTAAATCTAATCATTTCAAAAAATGTTGAATACACGATAAGTTTCCATAAAAGAACTGTAACTTCAATTATATTACTACATCGAATACAATGTCTTGGAGGTTGGTTAAGAAATATTGAAATATATTCAAAATATTGCCGACATATCGGATATATTTATTTCCACCTTCAGAGATATAAACAAATTAACACGATTTCATATAATCATCAATCAATCATATAGTTTCTATAAACTTTCTCTTAAGTTTCAAGCGGAAATATTATGATAATAGCCAATAACCGGAAGTCCTACATTACTAAGTGTTTTATCTTTATTTTTTTTGCGATTTTCTGAAAATGGCTCCAACGATTTCCTTTTACCTTTATATACTACCTAGGTACATAAATAGGTCAACTTTTATTTGAAATATTTTCGTAGGAAAATTATTTTTTGGTGGGGATTGTGGGGGACCAGTAGCGCTATACTTTCCTCAGAAATGCCACTATAATATAATGTACGGTTTTTACAAATTATATAATATTATTATGGTTTATATTAGAACCATTGATAGAATTGTTAATTTGAAGAAATCGGAGGTGCAACTTCACTGAATACGTTTTTTCATTGATTATGTTTTTCTCGAAAATGGCTATAACGATTTTCTTTATACTATATAAATGCTCATTGCAAAGGTAAAAAATATTACTTTTATTAAAACACTGTTTTAGATGGGTTTTGGGTGCTTCTCAAGTTACGTTTTGGTCTTGAGCAGTGGGCGTCCAAAAAATTCCACTCAGGTATACATTATGTCTAACGCCACCAGCTTTTTTTTATAGCCAGACTAACAAAACGTTAATCATTTTAAAGATTTTTATTTTTAATTCATTTATATTAATTGGAGTAAGAGAAAGTCTTTTGAGGGTTCCATACAAGATTTTTTCGTACTCAGAGGACCTCAAAACATATATTTCCGGTAAGAGAAAAAAAAGAGTGAAATGTTTAAAATTATGTTGAAAAAACTTACAAAAAAAAAAAAAACTGTCAAGAAAGGGTGACTAAGGATTTATTTTTTTTTTTTTAAGAAAAATAAGTGAGTTATCCAGTTTGGCCAGCTCCCCTGGTAGGAGTAGGTACCATGGAGACAGAATGGAGGTCCAGTAATCTCTGTCTATGTGAGACTAGCAGGAGAAAGAAGAGATTGGGTGTGTTACTGTACAAGTGAGTAAAGGTAATGTTTTAGGTTTAGGACTATCCGTAAAGCGGAGAGCTGGAGGGCGATAAGGGCTGCTAATGGTTGACCACTAGCAGGCCATCACCTCCCTCCACACACCAAGAGAGAGAGAGAGCGAGAGAGAGAGTGTACAGTTCACAGAGTTGCTGACTTGTGCGCTACCACTCTATCAAGATGCTAGGTTACTCTGCACTCTTTGTTGGACCCCTGCCATCTGTTAACATCATCTCATTTCTTAACCTCTTATCACCTTTATCATTGTTATTATTATAATATTAACAACCAAAAATACCGCTTACTTATCAGAAAATATATTCTGGAAAATTAATGGCCATAAAGTGACCCATTAAAACAATATGTTGAAACTTCAAAGCACCATTCCCTCTTTTGTTTCTATTGATCATTTTATAATCTATATTTGTTTATTCTTGTTTAATTCTTGCATATTATGTTACATTTACGTTAATTTCAGTTAAATTGCGAAGATGATTAAATTTACTTCAATCCAAAGGAAATGACATTTCCGCCAATGTTTCGATAATTACTTTCTCCAACGAAAGAGGAAGTACTGCGATCGTGTTAAATTTTCGAAATTTGAATTTTTCACCGGAAATACATGTTTTGAGCTCCCCTGAGTACGGGAAAAATGTTTTTAGCGAATGGTCTGTATGTGAGTGTATGTGTGAACAAAAATATCAAAAAAGATAAATCACAGTAAGCCCCAACTTTTTGACACTACCGTCACGCACCTGACACGACAATTTCAGGCAATAACCAACAACCGGAAGTGTGATTTAACTAAATGATTTCCAGGTTGTCCCAATTACGTGGACAGCGGTGATCCAATGATTTTCTTCAAACTTCGTAGGCTCTCAAAACAGATATACAGACCTATCACTTTTATTTGTAACATTTTCCTGGAAATATTGATTTAGGCAGTTCTGAGGAATCTGCGACGCTAAATTTCAAATACGTTTGTTCAGTACTATTGGCACTCTCTTCTGGGCTAGAATATAACACTTGTATATCTCGCTGGGTAGATACTTGTCCCCTCACCATCTCTATATTTAATGTTAGGGACGAATGAGTAAATTTTGATGTTTAAAGAAAAGTTACGACTTCCTTATTTCATTTAACCCCCATAAGTAGCACATAAATAATATTTCATTTGTTCCCCATAAGTAGTACATAAAAAGTATTTCATAATGAATAGTAATACATAAATAGTATTTCATTTGTTCCCTATAAACAGCACATAAATAGTATTTCAATTGTTCCCCATAAGTAGTACATAAATAGTATTTCATTTGTTCCCCATAAGTAGTATTTCATTGTGAATAGTACTACATAAATAGGATTTCATTTGTTCCATAAGTAGTACATAAATATTTCATAACGAATAGTACTGCATAAATAGTATTCATTTGTTCCATAAGTAGTATTTCATTGTGAATAGTACTACATAAATAGGATTTCATTTGTTCCATAAGTAGTACATAAATATTTCATAACGAATAGTACTGCATAAATAGTATTCATTTGTTCCATAAGTAGTATTTCATTGTGAATAGTACTACATAAATAGGATTTCATTTGTTCCATAAGTAGTACATAAATATTTCATAACGAATAGTACTGCATAAATAGTATTTCATTTGTTCCCCATAAGTGAATAGTAGGAGAAAGTTGTGTGAGTGTTTCATAACCAATTTTTTTTTTTTTTTTACTTACTATTATACTTATCAAGGCCAAAAAAATATTTTGTGTTAGAGTGAGGGCTTGCTGTATAGAGTACTTGATGTATAGCAATATATTGTGAATTTGTGACTGTGATCTACACTACATACTAAACATTGCAGCTTTACTTTGTAAACTTGTATTGCAGTTCACTTTGTAAACTTTCTTTTTTTACCTTAATAATGAAAATACAATTATCGAAATATTAAAGTTTTTAATTTTTACCTTAATAAATAACAACGTTGAATAGTTGAGCTGTAGATTTAATTAGTAAATTTGTTGGCTTTACGGGGGTAATATTTGGATACATATTTTTGCCTTAAAATACAATAACATGGACATTCTAGAAATATGTGAGCTCTGAATTTCATTTCATAACCACACATGCAGATTGATTCGGAGTAGATTTCATATCTATGTCCTTTACTGTATATTATATCACACCTCGAATCCGATGCCATTCTAACCTGACTTATAACCCCAATTACACTAAAGAGTAGTTTGAGATTGTACGTTGAGCTGCTGTGTGAACCCTCACCAGATCTGCTTTAATTAAATTATTTTTGATATTTTCCACTAAGTTAATGTTTTAATATTTTCAAGAAGAGAGCCATCTTATTGCAACCACAGCCAAAGTCAAATAGTAAGCTTTTTATTTGAGAAAACCCATTTCAACTTAATTTAGTAAGATAAATCCAATGAATGTAATTTATTAAAACAAATTTTAGGTAGCCTAGCAAATAAACCTAGCAACCTAGCAATTTCGAAATTTGGAAAAGATTTCACAGAATTAAGGAATCTCAAAAATGAGAAATCACAAATTCAATATATCGTTTTAAGTAACATTGTATATGCTACAAAAGTTCTCCGGCAATATCCATTGTCTGAAAATGACACTCTTTTAGTTTTTTTCGCGATTGTCTTGAAAATGGTTCTAATGATTTTATTTAAATTTCGCGATTAATTTACACCTATGATTTTTTTTTTTATTATTTGAAACCGTTTTTTCTTGATTTTTGAAAGTTTCTAGTCGTTGGATTCTCTCTATATCTGGTGAGAATTTAATGAACTATACTTGTAGTAAAAGTTTCGACTTTCAAGATAATTTATTAATTAGAATTGTAATAATTGCAGTAAGAGATTTTTCAAAACACTGGAGGTTACAGGGGTTAAATAAAGGGCACAGAATTATAAAAAAATTATTTATACCGTTAATTAGCTCAGGGCAGCAATCACTTTTATTTCTAACATACTGAACTATCATTTATATCATAGTCATGTCTTTAGTGATTATAACAATTACTACAATTAGTTTAATTTCACAAAGAAAACTGATAATAATAAGCACTTATATATCAATTGTGTTTATATTGATTATCTATAGCAATACAAGGCTAAGATAAAGATATCTAATTATTACGAAATATACAGCACAGGTGTGAACCAATTCAGATCTGGGTTTTAACACATTGGACAATAAAATAAAATGTCAGCAGATGATTCCATGTTGTTCAGTAAAGAAGGGATGATGTTTATATTTCAGCGAATATGGTTTCAGTAAAATATGTCTAGCTGTTTCAGTATCTTCAGCAATTACACTCGCTAGTTCTTTAAGATTTGGATACCCTTTTTCAATTCTTAAATATTCTATTAGACATGTTTTCACGGTAATTCCATAATGTGGTAGATCAATAGGATGAAGTATATGTACTTCCATGGTTTTATGTCTGTTCCGATAATACGGATTATGGCCAAGTGTTACGACGGCAGGATATACAGCACAACTGTCACCTATCTGACACCATCCACAATAGATACCTGAACGAAAGTGTTGTGGTAATGAAGCGACACTATCCGATGAATAATTAACCGTTGGATAACCTAATTCACCACTGATACGTCTAAAGCCTTCGCTAACTTTACCGCTTACAAAAAATGGTAACATAATTGATTAATATAAAAAAAAAGAAGTAAAAAACAAAGCAAAAAACTGAACTGAACTGAATTATATGAATCGTTTGTTAATATTAATGAATAAACTAAATTTATAATCTTGCCTTTTTCCTGTTGATAAAAACACATTTTTTTGTAAAGATAAGATACCAAACTACTTTTGCCAAAATTTATCGCCACAATGGTAAATAGTTTATTTTCCTTTTTACTTTCTCTCAAGAGGAAGTATTGCAATCTTGCCCGATTTTCAAAATAGAGTTTTCACCGGAAATACATGACCCCTGAGGACGAAAAAAATGCTTTTAGCGAATGGTATATACAGGGTGTCCCAAGGTATATGGATAACGACTTTTTCTCGGAAACTAAGATAGCTAGAAAAAACTAAAAAATACGTGTCCCCGTAGTTTTTGTTAGAAATCCAAATTTAATTTGCAAATTTGTTTTGGTGCTTCCAGAAGCGAGATACAGGCACCAACTTCATTTTTTCAAATGGGGAGGTGTGGTTTTTATTTAAGAAATAGATTCCTCTATTTTTTGTAAGAAAAATTTACTTGAACGGTTTTTTTCTTTGAGCGATATTTTACAAGTTATGAATGAAAACATGATTCCTTAAAGACTATTTTATTATAAATTTTACCTCCTCATTAATTACAGATCTTGCTCGAACTGGCCTCCACCATTAGAGTGTATTTCTTTGGTCGTAAGTACAATTGGCAGAAAAAGCAGTGTATGCATCTCTAATGGTGGGGGCTTTTCTAGTACTTTTCTTCTTATTCAATCAAAAAACCGTTATAATATCATTTTGAAATTTCTTATAAGAATCATGTTTTCATTCATAACTTGTAAATATCGCTCACAGAAAAAAAAACCGTTCAAGTAAATTTTTTCTTACAAAAAAATAGAGGAATCTATTTCTTAAATAAAAACCACACCTCCCCATTTGAAAAAATGAAGTTGGTGCCTGTATCTCGCTTCTGGAAGCACCAAAACAAATTTGCAAATTAAATTTGGTTTTCTAACAAAAAAACTACGGGGACATGTATTTTTTAGTTTTTTTTCTACCTAACTTAGTTTCCGATAAAAAGTCGTTATCCATATACCTTGGGACACCTGCATATGTCTGTGTTTGTGTCAACAGAATATACCAAAAACGAAAAATTGCAGAAGGCAGAAACTTGATATTCCTTTTAAGTACTACAATTGCACCAGACACGGAAGGTATCGAGCAAAACCAATCAACCGGAAGTGCGACTTTACTAATTTTTTTTCTTCAGTTTTTCACAATTTTCTCGGAAATGTCTGGCTACAACGATTTTCTGTAAACTCCGTATACTATCGTCACACATAATTACTTTTATTTGAAACATTTCCCCGGAAAAATTGAATTTTTTGGGTAGTTGTGGGGGAACAGTAACGTTAAGCTTTTCTTAAAGTCCACTTCAAAACAACATGCAAGTACTCCGTCTATATAACATTAAAATATATTAACAGAATTGCTAGAATTCCAAAATATTAAAAATAAAAATAAAAAAATCTGGTGTGGAACCATCGCACGACTTTCTCTAACTGTAGTTTACACAGATTTTAATGACATTTTATTTTCGATTTTATATTAATTGGAAAATCTAAATTTAATAAAATGTCTTTTTTGAGAAAACCGTACACTTCCATTCTCCAAGAACTTCTTTATACTTCCTCTGGAAAAAAAATGCGCAATAAAAGTGGATAGGTCTTTGTATTCATAGTTTATGTTGCAAATTTAATGAAATCCAATGTGTTATTATAGATAACATTTTTTTTTATTTTAAGGCGCGTCAAATGGTCATTTGCGCCTACAGCCTTCTCCTCAGTGCACTGCCGGCTTCCGAACAGTGTTCTCTCGTTACAGACAACATTGTGCACCACCGAACAGTGAGCTCCTAGGAAAAGAAAATGTAAGAAGTAGCACGGATGGACCCGAACCCAGGATCTCCGCGTTGCTAGTCCAGCGCGCTACCACTGAGAACACCATTAAATGAATTTTCACGGAGAAACAAATAAATATTGTAGGACTTTAATGTTTGTACTTGATAAGCCATGATCAAAAGAAAATCTGGTTGGCCGAATTTGACCAAAATGTCAGAATCCCGCTTAAACGCACTTAAACAATACACTAAGTATCAACTTTTTCCGGCTTCCACGTTTTTGAGTTATCCTGACCGTACATACATACAGAAAGAGAGCAATTTCTAAAAATAACCTGTTTTCCACTAAAGTGCTATTGTAGTTTATTATACAATTCTAAAATTAAATAATACTAATTAGAATTAAATATGTTGTCAAAATTCTGAGTTACAAGAAAATCGGTTAACTGGTTTTGTTTGTTTTTTTCCAGTTTTCTGCAATTTTCGTTATTGGATTTCATTAAATTTGTTATATTAACTATAAATACAGAGATCATTTTTGTTTGAAACTTTTTTCCACAAAAGTTGAATTAAGGAGGGAAGTGGGTTTGGTGGAGAGATGGAGGTTATGTTTTGCTTAAAGAACGCATTATCAGTGTTTAGAGTCTGCCAACGATATAACACTAAAGACGACTAAATATCCAGCAAGAGTTTATAAGTTTGAAGAAAATTTGTTATATATATATAATATCAGGATTAACGTATATATATATATGAAAATTGCAGTAAGAGAAAGTCGTGTGAGTGTTTCACACGAGCTTTTTTCCCCATTTAATTGCCTGCTACCATTTTGTGGTCTTCGATCATGACTTTGTATTGTGATTATGATCTCACACTGTTTATATAAAAACATCCTAATAGTATGTGTCGTCCTAACCGGTCTGTTGTCCACAAACTGTAGCCAGGCTGTTACAGAAAAATAAAAGATATCTAATGTTTTCTCAAGCCGGATCTAACCCATCTGTTTGTAAAAAGTTCCTTTTTCATTAAGAAAATATATTAACGAGCGGAACTTCGCGGTGAAAATAAAGCCAAAGCCAGTAAAATTATACTTTTATTTATAAAGGAAACCAAGAAAAATAAATATTAAAAATTAATTTGCAACGCAATTTTTTATTTTTTTATTTTGCTAACTACTGTCGTATTATTTAATTTGTTGCGGTGAAAATTAATCAGTGAGTAATAAAGTGATACAATAATTAAAGACAAGATAAAAATAAACAAAACAAAAAATTATTTCTTAATTAAAGATAAATAATCATACAGAATTAAAACAATTACGTTGGAAACGATCCTTTAATAAATATTTCTCTTGTTATACTTGAGAATACTTTACAATGTCTCTTTTCTCTTTTATACTTTAGAAAAAATGTTAATTAACTAACCAAAATAATCAAATTTAAATATTTTGTTTCACTTCACTACATTATTTATTTATTATCCAACCTCGGGTGGGCCATATCCCGGCATCGCAGCCAACAGAGGCTTATTGTGCCACTCACTATATTAACTTTTATATTCCGTTTTATATTAATTTCACAATTCCAGTGTTAATAATTCTATATTTGTTCTATTAAATTAATAAATTTTTTAATTTTTTTACTTTCTCTTACTACTAGTTAGAAAAAGTATTGTAATCGTGGTAAATTTTCGATACCGATTTTTACCGGAAATACATTTTGAGGTCCCCTAAGTCCAAAAAAAAAAAAAAAAAGGTTTTTAGAAAATGGTGTGTGTGTATGTAAACAATATAGCTCAAAATCGAAATATCACAGAAAGTTTAAACTTGATATTTCGTTTAATTATCACCATACGATCCGACAGTAAGTTTTCTGTCAAATATTTTTCAACCGAAAATATAGATTTTTTTCACTCCTTTTTTGCAATTTTCTCAAAAATGGCTCCAACGATTGGCCCTAGTTGGCCAATGCAATAGAATTTTCTTTTGGCTTAACAAGGCAAAGCAAACAACAAAGTTACTCTTCTGACAACACATTTAAAAAAAAACTGGTATGAAACACTCACACGACTTTCTCTTACTCTAATTAATACAATTTAATCAAGAAATTTTCTTTAAAATTGCAATATTTAGTTGGACTGCCATAAAAATGGCGGTCGAGATTTTACTTACATACCTGACCTTATGTGGAGCGCTCTATGTCAATACCAAGAAAGGCAGTGTAAACTTATTTTAAACGGACAGACCTAAAATCAATTGTTTCAGATATGTTTCAAATTAAAGTGATATGTTTCTTACCTTTGCAACAAGTATTCCAAGCTTAAAGAAACCGTTTTCGACAAATCCCCCCCCCAAACCAACTTTGAAAAATCGCAATTTCGGTTAACCGATTTCCTTCAAATTTGAAATTAGCAATGCTCCTAATGTGTAATGTACGTACAAAACCATAAATAATACTGGGGTCGTACTTTGAACGAAAGTATAACGCTACTGTTCCCCTAGAACCACCCAAAAAAAAACTCCATTTTCTCGGGAAAAATTTTACGATTCGAAGTGGATACTATACGAAGTTTCATGAAAATCGTTGGTGCTATTTTCGAGAAAATCGCGAAAAACTGCAAAAAAAAATGCAGTAAAGTCGCACTTCCGTTCGATGGATATTGCCCCAAATCTTCATGTCTGCACATCACTAATAGTACCTAAACGATATACTAAGTTTGAGCTTTTTGCGACTTTTCGTTTTTTAGATATTTCGTAAACACACACACACACGCACCCAATTCACTAAAAACATTTTTTTCGTATTCAGGGGTCCTCAAAACATGTATTTCCGGTGAAAACTCAATTTTCTAAAATCTGGCACGATCGCAATACTTCTTTTTAGGTGTAAGAGAAAGTTAAAATGGTGATTTAGAAAAAAAATTATTAAGACAGCACTGTCTGTTATTTTACAAAATTGAAGTTACAAATTTTTCAAACTGTTGATCCTTTAGTGTAAAATTAATGGGGGTGCTTGATACTTAATATTCTGAAGTAGTCTGATAATTGACTACTATTTGCATGCGTTCACGTCTACCCAATAGACTGTATTCATAGTCTACCTTCCCTTTTATTACCTAATAAATAAACATTGTGCATATTAAATAATTTTTACTTTCTCATTACATGTTCTAAGGTCCCTTGAGTAAGAAAAAAGTTGTACCTACTTAAAACTGAACTGTGTATGTGTGCGTGTTCGCATGTTAATCGGGAGAGAGAGAGAAAGAGAGAGAAAACTGATCAGGAACTCTCAAAATTGATATCGTTTTATCTGAGGATTTTGTACAGGAAAGTTTCAGCGGAAATCCGTCACTCGACAGTAATCACTAATTGAATCGTTTTTTCAGTTGATACGATTTTTTTCGAAATCGGCTAAAATGTATTTTCTTTGAACCTTGTATAAATCATTTTAGGACTCACATATAAGTCTCATTTAGACAATTGCATTCACGGTTTTCACGGTGCAGATTTAGATCCGTTAACAAGGATTGATGACGTTTAGGCATAATTATAAAGTTTCATTGCAAATATTCTACGAGTCTATATCTTGCATAATATTTAAGACAGTCAAATATCTAAGATTTTATCCGTCATGGCTTCTTGTTATTATTCCAGTCTGAAACTTTAAGTCAACACAATAGATGAGTTTGATTGAAAGACATACTCTAACGTCAGATGAGAATCCGAAACCGTTAACAACTAAGCAAACTAAGACGGATAAAGTCCCAGATATTATCCAGTACTGCGACACAAACTACATTTTCTACAGACAGAATTCCAAGTTTATATAAATATGTCAATTGAAAGCTCAGAAATTGCAAACAAGGCTTTTTTGCAACTTGTTACTTTCTTCTTACAATTGAAAGAGAAATTATTGCGATTAGGTCAAATTTCACTCGATAATCAATTGTATCCATTTTAGTTACATTAATAATTTAATTTTAGTTAATATTATAATACATGATAGAATTGTATATATCACGCACTTTATAGAGAAACATAACCCCTACCCTCTCCCTCAAAAGGCCCCTTAAATGAATTTTCCCGGAAAAATGTTACAAATGAAAATTATAGCTCTTTATATGTGTAGTTTATATATTAAGTTTAAAGAAAAATAGTGGAGCCATTTTCCAGAAAATCGCAAAAAATTGAAAAATCGTAAAGTGATACTTCCGCTTGAGGAATTTCGACAGACAACTTGCTGTCGGATCCCATTATATATATATATAAAAAATCCCATTCTGTATATAAAGGGTGTCCCATTATTCGAGGTCCATAACGTAAGGTTAATGACTATTGAAGTCATTTTGAGTCAAAAGTGTCTAATAAACATAGCTCCGTAAATGCTTCCTAACTGAAGTACAGCCATTGTACTTAGGTGGATGGCTAAAATTGGTAAAACAAAATTGTTTTTAAACAGAACTCTATTTAACAAGTTTTATGTTAACAAGTTCTGTTCAAAATGATCTCCTCCAGCTGTAATACCAAGCCTAGTCCTGTGTAAGAGTGATCTTACGGCTTGCTCTAAGATGTAACACTAGCAGATGGACTGCATTCATACGCTCTATCATGGCTTGCTCTTGATCAACAGCAATTCGGTAACATTCAGCGCTGCAGTTTTAGGAAACGAACTGTTACACTTATACATCAATGAACTCTACGTCGAATACACGGCGATCTGGTAATCTCTGCAATTACGAAGTCGCCTATTACTTTTCTGCAACTGGACGCCTTTCATTTCCATTACAAAACCCACATACATAATGAATTTCGAAGTATTATTCATTTGAAAAATACATTTTTAAGTTATTTTATTCAACAATTTGCACTAAACTACACGCAAGGCAGCGCCTCAACGGTTATTTAGCTCATCTCCACTACGTGCAAACACCACAACATTCACACAATACAGTACACTACATGCACTCACACTTACACAATGGTATATTCACTAATCCGACATAACCGGAAATGCGTCTTTACTAAATGGATTTTTATTTAGTACTATTTTTTGAAAGTAGGCTTCAAAGACTGTCTGAGTCTAATAATTACAACAAAAAATCTATTCGATATTTTTCTGGAAAAATTAATTATGGAGTTATTAATTTCCGGAAACGAGCACTGTATGGCTCTGCTCTGAAGTGCCACTTCATTACAATGTACAGTTGTAACACCTACATGATATTAAGGAACATTACATACATGGCTAGATTTCCAAGCCTGAAGAAATGCAGTAAGTTGGAAATGCAAAAATACAGAATACTTTTCCGAGTTTTAAGGATTTTTCTCGAATACAGCTTCAATGATTTTCATTAAATATTGAATGCTAAATGTGCATGTTTAAAGCCTTCATTTTTATTTAAAATATTTTTACGGAAAAATTGATTTTTGGGGGGGTTGTGGAAGAGGATTGGTCAACTAACAGTTTAGTAATAACTCCAAATTTGAACGAAATGTATGGTTCACAATGGCTAGCATTACAAAGTCCTTGTGATCGTTTCACACTAGAGAAAAGGAATTTTTTGTAAACTAGTAAAACTGGAGGGGAGGGATCAACTAGTTCAGAGAAGAAAGTAATGCGATAAGATTGGGCCCCTGAACACTCAGGGTGTGAACAAGTTTGAACCCGGTGAATAGGGAATATGGAAATTGGTATCCACTGGATTGTTTTTCATAAGGAAAATGTTGTATGAGGAGAGTAACATCTGGGGCCCATCTGGGTCGGACAATAAGCATGTGATAAAGTGTTCTGTTCCATCTTTTTGCACTTTTTTCCCCCTTTGGACACATCCAATTCCCTTTTACTTTTGCTGAATTTACTTATTCCACCATCTCCCTCCCCCCAGCCAGTTATCAACCTTTATTATGTTTCACATATATTTGTTTCCAATATTATCATCTCTGTATTATTGAGTCAGCTGTTTTCCACGCCCCCTACCCCGCTGATATTTCCAACCCGGTAATTACATTTATTAAATTTTATATTCCAAAGTGTATTTCTAATTGAGTGAACACTCTTTACCTTCAGGCATTTATATTTTAATACCAACACTCACATCTTAATAAAGCTAACTGACAGCTAAATTAACCTTTTGAACTAGAATATATGTTTATGCTGCAGTTTAATTATGAAGATAAAAAGGATTAACTTCTGCTATACTTTCTGCTTTCTCTTATTAATACTAGATATACAGGAAGTATTGTGGTCGTGTAGGATCTCCGATAATAGATACAGAGATATCCTAAAATAGGAAAAAGTGTTTCTCTTAATGCAATTTGCATGGTTATTATCGAAAAATTCTCATCAATCTCATGAAAAAAAAAATATATACTTTTCTGCAATCGTTGAATTATGTGACAATTATTACACTAAATTTAGTAAAGAAAGTTCAACTTTTACACACAAGCGAGTTACTTTCTCACTAGTGTGAAAAAGTAACATTATTCAACTGTAATTAGCCTGACATCTAGCGGCGATACGCGTAAACAAGATCAAAACAAATCCCAGATACAGCAGGTATAAGGTTATACCAAACGGAACAGGTTATAGAGAGAGGAAGTATTTGACTTGAATTTAAAATACATTCTCAGTATTTGCACCTTTTCACATTTTTACTTTCTCTTACTGTAAGAGGAAGTATTGTAATCGTGTCAAATTTTCGATATCGAGTTTTCACCGGAAATATCCGTTTTGAGGTCCCCTGAATCCAAGAAAGTGGTTTTTAGCAAATGGTCTGTGTGTGTGTGTGAATAGCATAGCTCAAAAACGAAAAACCGTAGAAAGTTGAAACTTGATATTACGTTTAGGTATCACCATGCGATCTGACGGTGCATTATCTGTCAAAATTCCTCAACCGAAAGTATCACTTTACTAGTTTTTTTTTTACGTTTTTGCGATTTTCTCAAAAATGGCTCCGACGATTTTCTTTAAACTTGGTGTATCAACTACACATACAATGAGATACAACTTTTATTTGAAACATTTCTCCGGAAAATTCATTTAAGGGCACTTCTGGGGGAGGGGTGGGGTTAGGTTTTCATCTTTACTGCTATTTCAGTTTATTAGACAATTCTGTCATCTAAATAATGTTAATTAGAATAAAATATGTTGTTGAAATTCCGAGTTTGACACTTTACTAAATGATTTTTCCATTTTCTCAAAAATGGCTCCGACGATTTTCTTGAAACATCGTATATAAACTAAACATGCAAAGATCTACATCTTTTATTTAAAACATTTCTCTTGGAAAATTCATTTTAGGGCCCTTTTAGGGGAGGGGTGGGGTTACAGCTTCTTCTAAAGTGGTGATTATGCAAGTTTATCAAGTAAACAAAATTAATAAGAAATAAATAGATGGCCAAAATTCCAAGTTCTATGAAAATTAGTAAACCGGAAGTGCGCTTTTACTGAACAGTTTTTTCAGTTTTCGACGAATTTCATTAAATTTGGTACACAAACTATAACATTTGTCGATTATAATTTTGTGAACAGGAGTAAGAGAAAGTTGTGTGAGTGTTTCACACCAGATTTTTTTATGTTCATACAAATTAAGAACAAATTTAATGCAGTTGCAGAAAAATAATCTAATATTTAAATCGTGAGCGAAGTATTTTTCACAACTCTTGTCCAGTTTGACTCACCGCTGCGCTCGTCCGGTCAAACGTTGAACTCGAGAGTGTAAAAAATCCCTACTTCTCTCACTTGTCAAACTATCTTTTTTGAGAAAAGCACAACGCTCATCCCTTCCCCCAAAATCCCTCCAACCCTCTTAAATAAATATTCCTGCAAAAATGTATGAAATAATAGAGGTAGCTCTTGAACTGTGTAATTGGTCTAAGAAGTTCAAGAGAAAACCATCTGCATATTTCGCATCAGAATTTTTCTTTCTCTTGTTGCCGTAAAAGGAAACATTGCAAATCGGCTCACAACATATTGTCAGGTCGCTTCAGTACAAAAAAAGTGGTTTTTAGAAATTAGTCTGGGAGTGAGTGTTTTTTAACAAAATATCTCAAAAATGAAAAATCATAAGCAAGCTGAAACTTTATATTCCGTTTAGGTGTTGTTACTAGTACCGCATCTGACACCAAGGTTTCGGCCAAAATCCATCAACCAAAAGTGGCATTTTATTGAACTTTTTTTTTTCAATTTTTCCTGAAAAGTGACTCCACTGATTTTCATTAAAACTTCATATACTTATCTACTTACCTAAATACCTATCACTTTAACTTGAAACAGGGAGGGTGAATTTTTTCGAGACCGAGATTGTTCTCCCGTGCCCCCTGGATATCAATCGCCAGCGCAGCCTTTTAGTATTGGGCTGCGCGCCGTAGAATGGATGAATAGCCGTAGTCATGGCGAAGGCAAAAAAAACTTTTACTTGAAACAGCTTCCCCAGGAAAACTGATTTCTTTGGATCTACCAACTATAAAATACTAAAAATACATTAGAAGCATTGTTAGATTTCCAAATTTGAAGGCAATCGATTAACTTCAAAAGTGTACCTAACTTTACAAGAATAACCAGACTATTTAAGGAATTTTTTAATAATAATAACGTAGATTATATCAATTTTATAATCACTATTTCATCCATTCTGACCAGTAACTTATTGTTACTTTTTCACTCCAAATTTCTCAACACGTTCTCTTATTCTGAAAAAAATTTATCATAACTCTTACACCACAACAACAACTTTCAAGGTTGTTACAATCAATTTTTTCGACATTTGTACCTTTTATTCTCACGAGTTAAATATAAAAATTGTTTACTAATGTATTCGAGATAATTTCAGATTTAATATAAATTCTCTGATGCTTTCCAGCTCTGCGGAACCAGCCACCACAACATTAATATAAATGTTTTAAAATAAATAATACTTCCTCTGAAGATAACATGTAAAATTTTGAAACCTCAGGAAATTAAGTAATACTTAAATGTATACTTAAAATAAATAATTAGGATGTTAACCGGTTCATCTTTTCAACACTATTCATCACAATTCAGTAGCATTAGGCTTTTAGTAAAATGTATGGATCTTTCTAAAATGTATGCAACTATAAAATATTAAAAATACATTAGAAGCATTGCTACAATTCCAAATTTGAAGGGGAATTCGGTTAACTTCAAAAGTGTACCTACCTTTACTAGAATAGGTTTCAGAAAATAATGGATTCTAGGTAATTCTTCGGAAATTGTAGCATTGGGATTCAAAAATTACAATATTCTATGAGGTTGATTCAATGTCATTGGCGCTCTATTCTGGACTACAATGAATCATTTCTACTACCTGCCTGGGTAGGTACTTGTCCCCCCCTCCCCCAACAAAAACAACAACTTTATACTTTATAATTATGTTAAGAGAAATGAGTAAAACTTGAGGTATACAAATAATTTTATCATTTTCTAGAAAGTTGTCTGAGTGTTTCACACCAGTTTTTTTTTTTTTTTTTTTTTTTTGTTGATTTGCTGAATTCCAATTTATATGAGAAGAAAAATTCACTTTTGTACAATATAAAACAAAAAACAACAACAACAAAAAGAAATAATTTTAGCAAACGTTCACATGGGTGTTAACAGACAATCAATGTTGCTTTTCATGAAAATAAATACAATTGTTAACAAACCAAAAAAAGAAGAAAATTGTTAGCTTTTGTTATTAGATTATTGGAATTAATTTATGGGAATTATTAAAATTATAGTGAAACTTGTAACAGTGATAAAGAAGAGAAATTATCACAAGTTACACTTAGGTATAGTTAAGGTTAGAATAAAATATTTGGGAGAGGGGGGGGCAATTCTATAGTTTTTAAAATTTTGTGTAGAATATGTTTATTGGCGAAATAAACTATTTTTAATCAGTTGATTATTCATATTTAATTTCCCTCTAAAACAACTAACACACCTGGTTGCTTATTTATTTATTTCCAACAACACGATGTGGAACTGTTACCATGGTGATTACCACAAATGGTGTTTTAAATCGTCTAAAACTAATTTCGAAATATGAACATATCCTTTCGCAAGGGTAGATCAATTTAAGATCTCAGTTATGTTTATAACTGAGCACTTAGCATTCCAACTTTAAAGCAAATCTTCCAGCCATTTTCGGAAATATTACAAAAAAACAAACTCAGAAACCAATTCAGTAAAGTCATACTTCCGGTTAATCAATTCTCTTCAAATTTGGAATTTTAAGAATGCCTCCATTTTCCCTGGGGAAGTGTTTAAAATGAAAATGATAGGTATTTGTGTCTTCAGATAGTCTACCAAGTTTAGTAAAAAATCCGTTGGAACCATTTTTGAGAAAATCACGAAAAACTGGATATCATTCAGTAAAATCGAAACCGCCGACTGGTTTGGATTTTGTCCGAAACTTTCGTGTCAAATACGGTGGTAGTACTTAAACGGAATCCCAACTCACGCACACATATACACAATTTTTTCTTACTGAGGGGAGTTGTTAACCAAGGTATTATAATTAGAAATTCCAGAACGTACATTCTTTTTCAAATTTTATAACTGAAATAAATTATCGTCAATTTGCTCTGTTTGAAAGAAATAAACAATTATATTTATTTAATCATATCAAAACAAGGCCAGCTGAACGTGAGAATATTTTCATTAATATGATTATTTATGCATATATCGATACATTCACATACACACACACACATATATATATATATTTCGATAAAGATTGTTGAAGGTATTATATGTGTCTTATCTAAGTAGTTTACAGATAATATTAAACAAAAGAACTTTCTCTTAGCGGAAATATAGCTACTGTTTTTTTGTTGTTTTTTTTTAGCAAAACTTCCGTTCTCATATTGCAATTATCATGTTTAATTATTTACTTTCTTTGCAAATTTTCATTGTATTCGATTTTTAGAATAACTGTTATTCTATCATCACTTACCCTCACTGCTTTAAAGAAGAATTAATGCTGTCACAATATGTACATGTAAACAAAATATAACAATGAACTATCGTAGGCATCTCAAATTACGTTCACTCAACAGACCCAGAAGTTTCGGTCAAAATCCATCACCAACGTAAAGTGTAACGTTACTGAATTTTTCATTTTTTCGTTATTTTCTTGCAAATCAATTTTATTTGGAAACATTTTACCAGGAAAACTGATTTATCCAAACTTGAAAATAATCAATTAAGCGGAAGTACGATTTAACTGAATTGGTCTTTGAGTTTTTTTTGCAATAAATTGAGTTTTATTTTATTGTGGAGATATTTTGTTCCTCTCTCTCATGCACACACTCTCATTACATGTATTTTCGGTGAAAACTCAATTCCGAAAATCTGACACGACCGTAATTCTACCTACAATAACCCTGTCAGAGAAACATATATTGTCGACAAATTATCATACAGTAAACTCATTTATTTGTGAATACAAAGTAAAATGATAATTTTACACATTAATATAGTGAGAATTTCAGCTACCATTACTAATAATTACCAGATTGTCCTCAATAATCAGGAAGGTTACCAAAATTAACTGATGTCATTTTTTTTTTTTGTTTAAATTAATTACAAATTTATTACTTAATTTAAAAAACATGAAAAACAAAAGTATAATTATTGACTAAACAAAATCGTACAATTTATTAAAGTGAAAAGTGAAATGATCGACTGGCGCCAGATATTTAATTGAAATTATTTGCATATTGTAGTGTCAATCATACGGGCCTAGAAATAAATTATGACAATTTATATTAAATATCTTTAAATTACTTCTAACTTTCTCTTGCTCTATCTGTTTTAACTGCTTACCTTCTGTGTAAGTAGCAATTAAAGATGTTATTATGGAATCTAAATGGTGACCGGAATAGTTTAAAAACAAACAAATGTAATTGTTAGTTTCATTTATTGCCGCTAGGCGATAATATTGCATTTGTTTCTTTTCTCTTTCTCTGAGATTTCATAGCGTATTATGTTTTTGAGGTCCGTTGAGATTGGAACAAACTTTTTTTTTAGGAAATAATCCATTTGATTTCTAAATTTTGAACGGGAAGAAATTTTTCTGCCCGAAGAAGTTTTTAACCGATCTCTACGATACTTGGCTAATCTTTGATAATAATTGCCAGCTGATTGTGGTAAAGGCTAAGCAGTCGAATATCTGTTTCGATAGCCGGTATAAATATCAAATTATACAGGAAAAAAAAATAGATTCAATGCCTAGCATAACCTAGAAATATATATTTAAGGTATTTTATTTTGTCTATTAAAAATATCAGTCACTGATTGGGTTTTCACCGTGTTACAAATAAACTATTGTTCACCCATGACTCAAATGATTTGGTTTCCAATTACTATTTTATGAAATTTATATTTCTCTTTGTTTAGATTAAAAGTATTATGCCATTATTATATTATAATTTTTAAACAATAATTTCGAAATTTATACAATAAAAATTTTATAGGTAGATAAAAGATTTGATAAACTGTTTGTCACAACGCTTAGCAAAGCTTGTGTGATCGTGTTTATACGAAATAAACGTTTTGAGGTCCTTTAAGTCTAAAAAAGCGTTTTTTTAGAAATTGGACTCTGCCTCTCTCTTTGTGTGTGAGTGTGTTTGGTCAGCATAACATAAAAATTGGGAAATCCCGGAAAATTGAAACTTGAAATTGTTTTAAGTGTTGTCAGGACTGCCAACATTAAAGTTTTGATTAAAACGATCAACCGGAAGTAACACTTCACTGAATAGATTTTTCAGTATTACCCGCAAATTTTTTCGAAAATAGCTTCAACGTTTTTCTTTAAACTTTGTATATACAATACATAAATGTATATCTATGACTTTTATTAGAATTTTTTTTTTTGCTGGGGAATTCATTAAGAGGGGTTTTTGAGGAAAGGGGAGGAATTAATTTTCCTCTAAAGTGCTATTTTAGTTTATTATATTATTCTATCATCTACATAATATTATTTACGAATAAATGTGATGCCAAAATTCCGAATTTGAAGAAATCAGTTCACCGGCACTGCAACTTTAATGAAGTTTTTTTCCAATTTTTTGCGACTTTCTCTATAAAGATACTCGCAGTCGGTTTTCATTAAATTTCGTACATGAAGAGTTCTATCACTTTTGTTTGGAACAGTTTTCTGAGAAAATTTATTGTAGAGAGGTTCGGGAGGGTGGGAGGTGTCACCTACCTCAAAAAATATTGAAGATCACTAAACATTTGAACAAATTTGATGTGAAACAATCACACGTCTTTCTCTTACTCTAATTGATAAAATTTAATCAAGAAATTTTCTTTAAAATTGCTACGTTACAATATTTAGTTGGGGCCATAAACATGGTAGTGGGAATTTTACTTGTATACCTGAATGGCCTTATGTGAAGCGATCAACGCCAAAACCAAGAAAGCTTGTACAAATGTAAATTTAAACTAACTGGTAGACCCGCAATGCTCCTTCGGAAATCAATTTTTTCAAATACGCCAAGTGATACGTTTCTATCTTTGCAGCAAGCACACTTTAAAGAAAATCGTTATAACCGTTTTTGAAATATGAAAAAACTCAAAAATATTCCTGTAAATTAATTCCGATTAGCCGATTTTCTTCAAATTTGGAATTCTATCAATGCTTCTAATGTTATTAGTAAAATTAATATTATGAAGTTGGTAAAAACCATATATTATACTGAAGTACTTCAATGGTATTTTAGTGGAAAGAATAACGCTACTGATCCCCCAGAACCCCCATAAATTCAATTTTCCCAGGAATATGTTTCAAATAAAAGTGATAGGTATTTATGTGTGTAGATAGTATTCAAAGTTTAAAGAAAATCCTTGAAGCCGTTTTCAAAAAAAATTACGAAAAACTAGAAAAAAAAAAAATCCGGAAAGTGGCACTTCCGGTTGATGGATTTTACCCGAAATCTTCGTGTCTGATGTGCTGCTAATACCTAAACGAAATACCAAATTTGAGCTGCTTACTGCGAATTTTTGTTTTTGAGATATTCTGTTCAAATTCTGGTGAAATTCGAAAACCTGGCAGGAGAGAAATACTTCCTCTTACTAGGAAGGAGGAAAAAAAATAGCGTGATGTCATAATTAATTCAGACATCACTGTTAGTGCAGGCAGAATAGGCATTTTTTTAAAATTAAACTTTCTGCTCATTAAATAATTAATTACAATTAAAAAATTCATAATCATTAAAAATTAAAATTTTGTTTACTTCCTTATTTAAAAAAAGAAATTTTTTTCTTGGTAAGAATATTTCAAAGATTTCTGAAGATGATAAAGATGATTTTTGTGACTTCTGAATTAGCAATTTACCTACCCATAAATAGCTTAATCACTGATTTAATCATGTATTATAGCAGCTTTATTTTGGAATTATTAATAAATTAATAATTTTTCCTAATGTGCGCATAGGGATAAGTTTGCAATATGGACTGACCTCATTGCCTATAAATCGGCTTACATCACATAATTAGAGATCCTTATTGTTAATAATTAAATATTTAAAAATAATCCTCATAAGTGAATGTTTTTAATTAATATTTTCCTTTATTTTTACATTTTTCTTTCTTTGTTCTTTTACTAAACGAAAAATCGCAGGAAGCCCAAGGTACCGGAACTACTTCCAAAGTTTCGGTCAAATACGTTAACAACTAGACATAATTGAGATATTCATTTCATTTTTCTCTTACGCTAAGTAAGAAGAAGAAATATTAAAGAAGACGAAGTAAAAATGGGTCAATCAGAATACCACCACTTTTATGAGTGGATTTTTCAATTTGTAATTTTCTCACTAATGGCCTACGCTTTTCTTTCCAAACTTCGTATATACATTAGATATATGTAGATTATTGACTTTTATTTGTGTTTCATTTTGTCCAGAAAAATATTTCTGAGAAAAATTCATTTAAGGGGAGGTTTTAGGGGAGAAATTATGCTTTCCTCTAAATGCCACTTCAATATATTGTACGATTCTATCATTTATATCATATTAATACGAATTGAATGTATTGTCAAAATTCCGGATTTGAAGAAAATCTGTTAACCGGAAGTGTATCTCTAAAGAGTAGTTTTTTTGAATTTCCGCTACAATGATTTTCTTTAAACTTGGAATACTCACTGCATAGATAAAAACGTATCAGTTTTATTTGAAACATTGATTTTGGAGGTGTTTTGAGGGTTACGGAGGGTGGCCACTGTGGTATACACGTATAATTCCCTATCATATTTATTTTATGGCCAGCCCATTCAAACATAGCAATTTTCCAAGAAAATTTCTTAATTAAATTATATTAATTGGTGTAAGAGAAAGTCGTGTGAGTGTTTCATACCAGTTTTTTTTCGAACTCAGGGAAGTTTCAAAATATGTATTTCTGGTGAAGCACTCAATTTCTAAAATTTATCTTAATACATCCTCCATACCACTTCGAGGTGATTCGAAATATTATCGAACTTAGTGGAATTCTGGTGGCCGGTGAGCAAGAAATGAATTATGTAACTAGATGTGTAATGTTAGCATTAAGAGCATTTAATATGTAACTATATTATTTCACTCTCTCTCTCTTACACACACACACACACACACACACACACACACACACCAGCCTATGTGTGTGTAAGTATACAGAGTTTAAAGCCCTTTGTTAAATGTTTAACAATCTAATTAACGAGCTATCCTAAGAGAGAATGAGCAATCCAAAGGTCCCTTCATCCTCTGTTTACAGATTACTCCCAGAAATGGACCAACTGAGCGTGATATGCTGGTATCTTTTACCATCATCTGCTCCCATCTGCTACTTGTCTGTACAGATATTTTACTAAGGCCAGCCCCTCCTACTTTTACTCAACTTTCCTTTTTTTTCTTCTTTTTTTTTTTGAAATAATGACTACCCATCAATTTTATAATTTGACCCATTGTTTTCTTTTAATTCTTCCTTTAATATTCTTTAAAAGTGGAAAGAAACAAAAAAAACCCTGGTCTCCCTCTCTCTCTCTCCAACCCTTGCCACAATCACTTTTCTTTGTATTTCTGTTTCAATCTATGATTAATTTTGTGTGCAGCAATAAGCCGTTTGTTTGTATAAGGTTACCATTGTTTCACTTTATAATGGAATTTAAAATTTTATTAAGTACCTTTATTCATTTTTAATTTCACTTGGCTGAAAATAATACTACAGAAGTTGGGCCCTTCACAACTTAGTTAATAAATTACGTTTTCCATTTTTTAATCAAATACTTTCGTTATCGTTTGTTGATAAAGCAAAATATTACTACATCTAATATACATATATTATAGTAAATAATATAATCAAAATAATAATCTAAAATGAGATATTTATTACTTTCTCTTACTCCTAGTAAGAGGAAGTATTGCAATCGTGTCAAATTTTCGATATTGAGTTTTCACCGGAAATATCCGTTTTGAGGTCCCCTGAGTCCAAAAAAACTGGTCTGTTTCTGTGTGTGTGTGTATCTATGTGCACAGCATAGCTCAAAAACGAAAAATCGTAGAAAGTTCAAACTTGATATTCCGTTTATTTGTCACTATGGGATCTGACAGTGGGCCATCTGTCAAAATTCCTCAACCGGAAGTACCACTTTACTAGTTTTTTTTTACGTTTTTGCAATTTTCTCAAAAATGGCTCAAGCAATCTTCTTCAAACTTGGTATATCAACTACATATACTAACAGCTACAACTTTTATTTGAAACATTTCTCCGGGAAAATTCATATAAGGGCACTTCTAGGGGAGGGGTGGGGTTAGGTTTTCATCTTAACTGCTATTTCAGTTTATTATACAATTCTGTCATCTAAATAATGTTAATTAGGATTAAATATGTTGTTGAAATTCCGAATTTGAAAAAATCGGATAACCGGAAGTGCGTTTGTTTTAACAATTTACTAAATGTTTTTTTCACTTTTTCGCGATTTTCTCAAAAATGGCTCCGACGATTTTCTTGAAACTTCGTATATAAACTAAATATACAATGGTCTACATCTTTTACTTAAAACATTTCTCTGGAAAAATTCGTTTAATGGCACTTTTAGGGGAGGGTTACAGCTTCCTCTAAAGCGGTATCATAGCTGATTATTCAATTCTATCATCCAAACAATAATAATTAGAAATATATGGGTGGCCAAAATTCCAAGTTTTAAGAAAATTAGTAAGCCGGAAGTGCGCTTTTACTGAACAATTTTTTCAGTTTTCGACGAATTTCGTTATATTTGGTACACAAACTATAATCTTTGTCAATTATAATTTTGAGAACAGGAGTAAGAGAAAGTTGTGTGAGTGTTTCACATCAGATTTTTTTTTATATGTTAAGTTGTACGATTTTCCTCTAAGATCATAAATATCTCTTGATCAAATAGTAATTAACCAAATTACAATTAAAAATCAGGAGGGAAACATTCTTCTGGTTCCTTACTGGCTGTTGTAATAATAATTTAGAAAATGTTATGAAATTTCTTTACAGAATTTCAATTCCTTGACCCCCCACAACTTCGTGAAGCTACGCCTTCTAACAGGAGGCATTACAGGAGGAAACTGAACATCTTCCACAGAGTAACTCCAAAAATTCCACTCCCCTTTTCTCCAAAATGTGGTATGAAACACGACTTTCTCTTACGCTAATCAATAGAATTTAATTAAAAAAATTTTGTCTTTAAAATAGTAATGTTTTAAAAACATTTTGTTGGGCCAGCAATTAAAAAAAGGTGGTAGGGGAACTTCATGGAACTGCCCTGCGCCCTGTGTCTCAAGGCCATTAAAATGGGTATGAGAAGAAGAGAATTGGGTTAGAAATATAAATAAACTGGAAGTAAAGCTGAACACTGTATAAAAGGAAGGTAACACAAACTGCCTAGACTTTACACGTAATATACAAAATGGTAGGGAGAGATTTAGAATGAGTAAAGAGAAAGTTGTTGACGCGTTGTGACTGCTGAATGAACTGTTGGAAGACTCGCCGTAATTAAACAGATTCTCCCACTCTAGTCTGGCCGGATTCTATTATCACCATGTAGCGTCATTTAAAATTTAAACGTAACTTAACAGGCCTCCAAAACTCATCAAAACTCTTTTTTCTTTTTTTTTTTAATGTTTCATATAAAAGTGATACGTTTTTATTTGCTCAATGAGAATTCCAATTTCAAAGAAAATCGTTGTAACCGTTTTCCAAAAACTCCAAAATAATAAAAAATCTTTTCTGTAAAGTCGCACTTTCGGATATCCGATTTTCTCCGAAAATGGAATTCTATCAATGCTTCTAATGTATATTAATAGTATGTAAGTGGTAAAACCATATACTGTACTGAAGAGGCACTTTAGAGATTACTGTTACCTGAGAAACCCCAAAAAGTCAACTGTTAGGGAAAATGTTTCAAAGAACAGTAATAGATATTTATTTATTTAGATAGTATACAAAGTTTAAATAAAATCGTTGAAACAGTTTTCGAGAAAAACTCGAGAAAAAAAATCATTCAGTATAGTCACAACTTCCGATTGATAGATTTTGGCCGAACTTTCATACGATATTAGGTATGGTAGTACCTAAACGGAATATGAAGTTTGAACTTCCTGCGATTTTTCGTTTTTTAGATATTCTGTTGAAATAGAGACACACAGACTCGTGTGTTTGCTTAAATCATTTTTTTTACTAATCAGATCGTGTGTGTGTGTGTGTGTATGCAGAACAACCAAATTTGATATTTTGTTTAAGTTCGGCTAGGGGACCGGACAATAAAGTTTTGATTAAAATCGATTAACCGGAAGTACGACTTTACTGTGAATATACTTCTTAGTTTTTTTACGATTTTCTTTAAATTTAGTTTATCAGCTACATATAATTGCTTAAACCTTCATTTTTTTTATATACTTATTGATTTCTGGGGTTTTCTGAAGAGCTGGGTCATTACGCTTTCATCTTGAAACTTTTTCAGTACAATATACTGTTCTATTACCTGGTGGGATATAAAGGAACTAAACGTGTAATACGAATTCCAGAGTGTTTCATATCAGAATTTTGTGGTATTTAATGTCAAAGAACTGAAATTTGATGATAATACAATGAAGATGTTTTATAATAGTGAAAAGAAAGATTACCTTTGCGCTAAAATGCGTGTAGTTTCCTGTAGGGCTAGGCCTAAATGTGCTACTGCTTGTTCATCCTTCACTATGGCAGGACGCCTTAAACCGACTTTACGTTTGGCTCGGAAGAAAGCTGCTTCAATATCATTGTACGTGATGCAAGAGGAAGGAGCTCTGTGAACAAAAGTAATAATTTACTAAAGTAATAATGTATGCAATATCAGAATCTTAAATTGATAGTAAGCAATAAATGTCTGCCGAATAAGGTAGCAATTAGGAAGTGACCTTTCAGAAAAGCCGGCACTTTACTACCATCTTGGCACATTCAAAATACTATTCGTTCTCAGAAAATAAAGAACAAAACTTTTCTTGTACAATGTTTACAAGCTATAAAACAAAATATGTTGCTTGTTTAAAAACTTTAACTACAAACAAACAAAGCCAACTAATGTTTACCCCATAAACAGTCGGTGATAACTTAATTAAATGACAGATATTAGAAGTAAGTAAACAAACTTTTCAAAAATACTAACTTTATAATCACACTACAGGCAAATTGGTAGATTCCAAATAATAAATATCTTAGTAACTTGCTTTTACTGATGGGTACGATAAAAAAGTTTTTTCCCGACTTCTCCCTCTCTCTCTCTATGTGTGTGTGTGTGTGTGTGTGTGTGTGTGTGTTTGTAATACTAATAACTCAAAAATGGAAAATTGCAGAAGGTTCAAACTTGATATTTAGTGTAAATGCTAGTATGGGGCCTGATAATAAGGTTTCGAACAAAATCAGTCAATCAGAAGTTACTCTTTGATGCTGAGTTTAATCTGACAGTCATGATGGAACGGCGAGCATACTAAATTTGGACGACCAATGAAATAAATGAACACCTACTTCAAATGCATTCAACAGATAATAAATAAATACATATCAGAGATATTTTCTGTGATAGCCTGTTTCATTTTGTGGTAATCGACCGGTTTCGGGCGTTCGTCCATCATCACGATGTTTTGATAAAACAGGGCGATAACACAGATTTGCACAGAGCAAAATCGGTTTATACACTCTCAGTATATTCAACGCTTAGCTTGTCTGGCGGTGTCCGGTATGATGGGGATCACGCCAACAGCTGGTATGGAGACTTTGTTGGCAATCCCACTGCTCACTGTGTATGTGAAAAACCTGGCAATAAAAGCCTATTATATAATTAAACAGACAGGTTTTTTGACAGGGAAAGCGTCATTCTACCATTCATCGCGAAATGCTTTTAAAGGTCCCTATTACAGGCTTTCTTTCTGATAGAATTTTGAAAACTTTTGTTTTCGATGATTCTTACAGTATCTTCAAGAGTGGTTAAGAGTCGGTCCGTCTGGTATAACACCTGATATTTCTCTCCAACTCCCTGGGCAGTATCTCTTGGTGAATGGACCATTGTTTTCACGCTGACGTTTATGCTATTCTTTGTTGTTTTTGGATGAAAAGGTACGTAATACTGACTTAAAGCGGGTTTGTACCTGCTCGGACAGTCAAGCTGCGTTGAAAGCCCAGAATTCATTTATCTTCACTACCAAGTTGGTACTAGAATGTTCTAAAAGACTGGAAGAGTTTTCTTCCTTAAAGGATGTACTTCTAGTCCGGGTACCAGATCATATGGGAAATTTTTGGGAAAGAAGAGGTAGATAGATTTGCCAAATTAGGCGCCTCTCTCCTTTTCAATGGTTCCAAGCCTGGTGTTGATGGGTCATTAGGCACTTATCTGTCAAGTTTCCAGTCATGGTTAGTTTCACAGCATTCATTCCTATGGATGAGCTCAGTGGATTGTCGGCAGTCTAAAAAGTGAGATGTTGCTGTGTCTTTCATTGATCTCTACCAGGCATCTGGTTGGATCCCTTACTGGGCATTGTGGTTTAAGAAGACAGCTCTTATGTAGCGACTGTGAGGCAGGAGAAGAAACAACCATCCATCTTATAACAGAGTGCTTTGGTTGACAGGAAATTCGGTTCAGAATCTTTGGTCGGAACAGGATGTCGATGGAAGAAGAGCCTTCTAATTCCCTTTAAGCTTATGGTTCAATTTTTTCGGACTGCGGTGAATGTTAGATGAGTTAGACCCAGTTTGTTGTTGTTTTTGTTTGGGGTAGCTACATGGTACTATTGGGCTTTGGATAGCGTAGGGTTTGGTCCCTCCTCATTATTATTAGTAATAATAATAGCACAGCCAAACAATACTCCGCCTACCCAAGGAAATCTCCCCAAGATATTGGTCGTGACAAGGTGACCTCTGCCAACTTTTTAAAGCCATTATAGGCGCTCATATTTTCTAGTAGCAAGGGACCAAGGCAGACATACCATGTAAATATCATTAAGATAATTCAAAATGAAAATTTCTTTACAAAATTCATTCGTTGAATCATTCTGTTTATTTTTATTTTTTTTTAATAGCTGTGATTTACTGAAAGAGAATATTTCATTAAAATCACCCTTTAAAAAAAGACGTAATAATCCAAACACAGTTTTTAAGTCAATAAAAAAAAACTCAAGTCACGGCGTGATCCCCCCACAATATGTTATAATTAATTGTATGAATAAAATGAAATTGGTTGACCTTGAAAACAGTTTCTATCCCAAAGTGAACAATCATTAAACTTGACATTAGTCAAATAAAAAAAAAACAAAACTAATTTTCTTAATAACAGTCTTAAATACATAAACACATTTTTACTTCTACTTACTCCTAGTAAGAAAATGTACTGCAATCGAGCCAAATTTTGGATATCAAGTTTTCAACGGAAATATACGTTTTGAGGTCCCTAAGTCCGAAAAAGTGGTTTTTAAAAATTGGTCTGTGTATGTGTGTCGGGGGGGGGGGTCAGGTCAATAACCCAAAAGCCGAAAATCGCAGAAAATTCAAACTTATATTTAGTTATATTTAGTATGTTCCACGAAGGGATGTGACGATAAAGGTTTGGTCAAAATCGATCAACCATTTTACCACTTTATTTTTAATTTTTGTTTTTCATTTTTTGAGATTTTCTCGAAAACGGTTCCAACTATTTTCTTTAAATTTAATACATCAACTACGCATATAAAGTGTTACAACTTTTATTTCACACATTTCTTCAATAAAATTCATTTAAAGGGGCTTTGAAAGAGCGGCGGAGTTATGCTTTCCTTTGAAGTGCTGTTTTAATATATTCTCCATATTAATATTAATCAGAATTAAATATGTTGCCAAAATTCTAAGTTTGAAGAAAAACGGTTGTTAGTTTTTACTGAACACTTTTTTTTTTTCAGTTTATTTGCGATTTTCTTTATGAAAACATTGGCGCTTTTCATTAAACTTGGTTTACTAACTTATACATGCTGAAGCCTATCTCTGAAAGTTTTCCGAGCAAATTCATTTAAGGGGGGAGTTTTTGAGGATGCGAGAGGTTAGGCTTTCCTCAAAAAAAGTCCTTTTATAAAGTTTAGAGTCTCCCCCCCCTTCGTGTCAATTAAAAGCAACTTAATGTCTTGCTACAATTAACTAATGTGTAAATATAAATAACGCCTAAATAACGAATTATTCAATTATAACTGTGTAAATTGTAATAAGATAAAGGCCTGTGAGTGTTTCACACCAGATTTTTAATTTTTTTAAAATGCAATAAAAAATCTCACGCATTTATTAACGTATGGTATAATTTATTAAAATATAAAGTGCGAACACAAACTGTCACTCTTAGACAATCTCATCAGAATCAAATTTCTCACCAGAATTTTGAATAGGGTACAATTATACAATCTGCAGATAATGCAATCAACTACAATCCACTCCGGCGAAAATTCCGACCACTTGAAAAATTTAATATTTCTATATGTAGTTTCCAATTTTTTAATACAAATAAATAGGATTATATAGGAAATTTAAAATAAATAATTTAAAAAAAGTGAATCTGGAAAATTTTATTTACCTGTTTTTTTTATTTTTTATTTCATTTATTTTAGTGGGATGGTGCTAATACCGAGTATTGCTTCCTCTTGCCTTTATCGCAGCTTCTCAGCATGCTCTGAATCAATTGGGAAATTTCGTTTTGTTAGATTAGAGCCCATCCATCTTGAGGTGCCCTTTCTAGCTTCTGAAGCGTCCCAGGAAGGACTCATCCGCCTTCTAGCATATCCCACAGGTGCTATGTGTGATTTAAGTCAGGGGAAGGGACAGGCCAGTTTGGAAAGTCAATATTATGGTTATTAAGAAAGGCTTGCACTATGTGGACAGAAAGTGGACGAGTGTTATCTTGCATAGCATAAACCTCTCCGGCATGATAGGGACCCCACATGTACTTGCAGTATATCCGCCAAATACCGAGCAGCAATTATGGAACCTCCTCAAACGACTACTAACTCCGTACTCTTTGTAAACTGATATCTGCCCAAACCATCGGAGAGCATCGTTGGAAAGGCCTAGTGAGAACGAAATTGCATTGTGTAAATCTTTCACCTCTTCTCAACCACACTCGTCTCGAGCCCTTGAGGCAAATCGGGACTCGTCAGTAAACAGTACACTTACCCAATGCTCAATAGACCAATTGGCGTATTGCCGAGCAAACTCAAGGCAAGAAATTCGGTGCTCCCTGGTTTGTTGTGGCCCTCTTCTGGGACGAAAAGCCCTCAAACTTGCTCATTCAATCCTATCCAGCTGTCCTCTAAGAAATTTAAACACCTCGCACTTCTTGGAGGCGAAACTACCTCAACAGCTGTCGGATGACGATTTCCTAGAACTATTCAAAAACCGGTCGTCCCGCAGTTCAGTAGCAGTTGGACGCCCTGAGCCTGGCCTGCTTGAGTATGAGCCTGTGACTCTGTAACGCTGTGTGTGTCTCTCACAGAGTTTGGTAGGGAACATTAATAGCAATGGCTGCATTACTGATGAAGCGGCCGTCATCAATTAGGTCATAGTAGGCTTCTTAGACCATGGCTATCCCTGGGCCCGAGGGTGTTCATTTTCCAATCTCATCGATAATTAATACATTATACGTATTGTTTATTTAAAAGCAATAAAACCTAAGAAGGATCTACTTGCAATATATGTACCAGTAATTTACAGGAACTGTTTTAATGGTTCAGCAAATATATTATTAATTATCATCAGAGACATTTTCCGTGGTAGCCTGCTTCTTTTTGTGGTCATCTACCAGTTTCGGGCGTTCGCCCATCTTCAGGATGCGTTTTTCAGACAGTGAGACAACACAAACTTGCACAGAGCAAATTCAATTTACACACTCTTGCTCTGTGAAAGTCTATGTTGTCACAATGTCTAAAAAACGCATCCTGTAGATGGGCGAACGCCCGAAACCGGTCCATGACCACAAAATCAAGCAGGCTACCACGGAAAATGTCTCTGATGCTTTCCAGCTCTGCGGAACCAACCACCACAACAAATATTATTAATTATTTACAACTCCACCCCTGATAAATTTAATGTAAGGAAATAAATGATTATTTATTTGATTTCTATTTTCAAAATTAATATTATTAATAAAGATGGCAAACATTTGCAGAGATTCTTTGACTTCTACAAGTTGATTTGGTTGCAGGGGCATCTTTTTCCTCTGGTCTCTCTCTGCAATAGGTTGCAGCCTTATATTAAGAATGTACAGTTTATTGTGAAATGTTATCGCAAATTCAACTCTTGTTATTATTTATTTTTATCTTCTTTTTAAGTAAATAAGTTCTTAAGTGTCCATGTCCAGATAACGTTTGCGTAATTCTGTAAATAGGGGCAAGTTAGTAATTTTGTCACATTGTTTTGGTGTTGAAGAAGGTGTTCGTTTGTGTGTGTGAATAAAATATCTCAAACAAACAAAAAAATTAAAGAAAGCTCAAACTTGAAACTGTCTAACAGTTTTCATTAAATTAACCACAAACTACAAACATAAATGAAAACTATTTGAGTTTCCGGGTTGATACCGCGGGCTAGAAACCGAATTTTGCCCATACTGCAATGAGCTTGTTCAGGGTCATTTCCCCTTGAAAGCTAATGGAGCTAATGGATTCCAATCCATTGTATTGAAAGGAGTAAGAGAAAGTCCTGTGAGTGTTTCATACCAGATTTTTTCGATAACTGCTTTTAAACACCTAAAAACTGGCAGAACTAACTGAACGTCCCTAGTTAACGGTAGAGTATTAATTAATATGCACTATGCAACCAACATTACTTACATATTTCCATTAGCTTCGGAGAGCCGGAGTACGCAGGAGTTGTCAGCGTCATGAAGACCAACTGCTGGGCCATAATGGCACAGCAGTAATGTCAATACACTTACACTGAATTTGAATCTGTAAAACATAAAACAAAAAATAGTTATCAACTATTTGTAATTTCTTATTTTTTGAAGTAACCACAAAGCCACGTTCGACCCAGATCTAGAATGGAAGTTGGCATATATTACCTGCTCCAGTTTGGTGGTTTAACAAAAAAGAAATGACATTAAAAATATTCACTTATTATGGCATTATATATAATATTAACATAGGTTAGGTAAACTACTAAAACTGAATATTGTAAACTTCAAATTCATTAAATTTAGGTAAATTAAAAATAATAATAATAATTTATCATTTATAATCAAGAAAGTTCATCAACCTAATCATCGTAACAATATCATATACGAGTCGTCTCAATATTATTCATTTATTACTCTTACTTTTGTAAGAGAAAGTATTGCGATAGAGTCAAATTTTCAAAATTGATTTATATCGGCAATATATTAATCTGAACTTAACTGGGCAAGAAAAAATATTATAAATTATTACTATAAATAAAAATATTAGTTGAAAAATATTACTTTTTAAAACTATTGCTATAAATAAAAAAGGAACGGTCTGTCTGTAGCTCTGCCCCCCTCCTCACTCACTCTCTCTTACTCGCTCCTATCTCACTCACTCTCTCTCTCTCTCTCTCTCTCTCTGTAATAGTAAAGAGAGGAAACCAAAATTATGCTAACACACACCTGTTAGAGAATTTTAAGAAAATAAAGAAATCTGATGTGAAACACTCAGACGACTTTCTTTTACTGCCGTTATTGAATACATTTCTAAAATTGCATTTATAAATGCATTTTATAGCATAAAACTTGGAAATTGCACGCATTGCGCTAACATAACATAGAGAGGTACAGCAAGCAATTGATGTTAGCGTAGTACTTGAAGTGAACAAACCCGAATAACATATGTAAGTGAATCGATTCCTCTTGACCCACAAATATTATCCATATTTCCGGGAAATATTACAAATCAAAAACCGTTGTAAACATTTTCGCGAAAATTTCTAAAAACTCGAAAAACGAATTCTGTAAAGTTCTTTTACTTCCGGTAACCGATTTTCTTCAAATTTGAAATTCTAGCAATGCTTCTAGTGTTCATTATTATTACATGGGCTGCAGAACGTAATAGATTCCGGCAGAGATTAATTTTTATTAAAACCTTACTATGAAAAGCGGTGGTAGTAAATACATGGAAATCATGTTTGAGCTTCCTGCGACTTGTTTTTCATAGCCCACATACTCACCCATCATTCGTTAAAAACATTTTATCCCATATTCAGGGGGTTTCATAACATGTATTTCCGGGGGAAATTCAATTTCGAAAATAGATACGTTCGCAATACTTCCTCTTCTATTGGGACTAAGAAAAAGTAAAAATTATTACATATTCTATACTTTTCATTAATTTGCAACTCTATAATTAATTATATAATAAAGAAATGATAAACTAAACGCATGATATGAAAGGCTGGAAAGAAAATACCAGGGGTGTTACTACATAACGGTGTTCAATGCAAGAGGTCCCGAGGCTACTGGCGATTCAAAGGGCCAGTCTTGAAAAGTGTTACTTTTATTTTTTTGATACTTAAAATAAGGTTCAGCAAAAAAAAAAACAAATTCGTGAAGAAATGGCTAGTACATCACCCTTTAATCTTGGCTGAAATATAAGACAGTAACACAGCATGAATGCAGACAATTTGAAATATTTCTTTAGGTTTTTAACTTAATTTAATTAAATTATTAATAACTCTTTCTGCTGTAAGAGGCAGTATTGTGCATCAGAGACATTTTCCGTGGTAGCCTGCTTCATTTTGTGGCCATTGACTGGTTTCGGGCGTTCGTCAGACAGTGTGATAACACACACTTGCACAGACTTGTGACTATGACACTGAGTCAGTGTATAAACTGAATTTGCTCTGTGCAAGTCTGTGTTATCACACTGTCTCACAAACGCATCCTGAAGATGGGCGAACGCCCGAAACCGGTCGATGACCCAAAAAATGAAGCAGGCTACCACGGAAAATGTCTCTGATGCTTTCCAGCTCTGCGGAACCAACCACCACAACAGCAGTATTATGCGTTTGTTGAATACACATCCATATTTCGTAGAACAATGTTTACTCCAAATATAATTACATATATATAATAATTTATACAAATGGAAATAGACCTAATCCGAAGCACCAAGTTTGCTTGCTCGCTTTATCGATAGCTTTGTTCACGTTTTTCCAACAATTTACATTATTCCCAGAATCCCACGGATTTTAAATTGTCATAAATTGTAAAACTAACACTTTTCTTTTTAAATATAACTTGCTTAATATACTTTCACATAACTCAGAGCAACAACAAAGAAGAAACTCATACCCGGATATAACGTTTCGAAATCTGAAACCTGGCACCACAAGGACAAACTTAAAAGGATGATCTAATTGTATTTTCTTCGTATATTTGAATATGAATTAGATTTTTTTAAGAAATAATAATAAATTATGCAGAGTGTGCCATTAAATTATCAATCAAATTAAAATAAAAAAAAAAAAAACACTTTTTTATTTTCTCTTATACTTTCTCTTCCTATCACTTTTATTTCAAAAAATATTTGCAGAAAAACTGATTTTGGGGAGGAGTTCGTTAAGCTTTCCTCTTAAAATGACTCTTTGGTAAATTATGGTTCTACTATCTCTCAATATTAGATACAGTACACGCTGTTGTGCTAGAATGCTAGAAAATCAGTAATCAGAAATGTAACTCTAATGAGTTGTATTAGCATTTTCTCGATAATGGCTCTATCGATTATCTCTGCCTTGAAATGCTAAAATGATAAATAGATAAAAATTTGACACCTTTCACTTTTATTTGCAATATTTTTTTTGACAAAACTAATGTAAAAGAGTTTCTAGAAAATCTATGATTTATAAAAATTATATTCATGAAATTAAATGATCAAAATTATAACTGTAATCAATACAGTCAGAGAAAGTCGTAGGAGAGTGTTTCTCAAGAAATTTTATTTTATATATATTTCGAAGTTAAATCAGAAAAACTACAGTGACATGTTATAAAAAAAAAATAATAAATTTAATTTTAAGGTTGTATAAATATTTTTATTTTTACCTCAGCTTCACTAATTAGTTTTATATTATAAGGTCATATCTAAAAGACACGGTCAAACAAAACTATACAATTATTTAGTTCGTCGGCACTCCCACGCTAACCACACAGCGCGCACTTCACTCTACCAGGATGTCCTTTCTCATGTTTTTATATATATTCATTTATAAATCTTCGTTCTTAACCTTAGTTTTTAGCAAATCTGTGTATATTCAGTGTTAAATTATCAACAAATTGATCTAATTTTCACCTCCAAAGGTTTCCACTTTGAATAGAATAAGTCAAAAAAATTGTGTATGATACATTCACATAACTTTCTCCGACAGCAATTCTCACAGCTCGTCATTGGCAATATTTTTTTTTTAAGTATTTACTAAATGTTTAATTCCTTAAAGTTTTTTAACCATGTATTGTGCTGATGAATCAACACAGAGGAAGCCTAACCATAGCTACAGGAAAAATATTTCAAATAAAAATAATTATAGCGCTGTATATGATTTGCTAGGATAGGAAGAAAGTAAAACCGTAGAGTAAATTGGCACTTTCTGTTGATTTCTGACAGGAATCTTTATGACGACGCAACGGGGTTATACTAATACCTATGGGGCAACATGTAGGTATGTATATCCCTAGTAATCTCAATTTCCAAAATTTGACCTGTTGGCAATAATTTCTCTTAGGGCAGCACTAAGTAATAAATCGCATTTATACCACTGTTTGAGTATTAAAAGGGATTTTGAAGGAAGCCTAGGTTTTAAATCATCCATCTTAATATCCTAGAAAAATAGAAAAAAATACTTCTCTTTTTACAAAAATTTAAAAAAAAATAGTTATTATAAAAATATCTCTATACACATATGTTAGTTTATAAGAATATTTATTTTTTTCAAGTTTCTGGATAATCTGTGACGATAACCCTGAACAGTTTTGATAATTAAATTGAATGCACTAATGAATAGTTTGAATTCTTCACTGCTTTGTATTCGGCTCAACTATGCAGAAATTGTAATGTTATATTAATTTTTTTTTTTTTTAAGAAAGATGTAAATTCTGTTTATGAGATTTTCCAAAGCGAAGCGCACTAAAGTATCTCATCTCATAAAATGGAAGTCATAACAAAATTTTTGGGAGGTTTTTACATTGTTATACTACTGACATTAACCTTAACATTGTTATGAATTATGATACTCTTGAATTTAATACTATTTCCCCCTTCATAACATGTGAATGTTTCATTTTCTTTTTACTAATGTAAAATTAAAAGGTATCATATGAACATTATATCTTGTTTTAAGAATTTAAACTTGATTAAATTATGGTAAAAAAAAATTAATTTTTAAATGATAAACAAAACAATAAATTGTAATAAAAGAAATTGGTTTAAAGAAGGTGAATGTTTACTTACTGGAACATCTTGTAGTTAAAGCAGAGGCGATAAGACATGAAGGTAGAAACCTTGAGGAACTCCGCTGAACATTATTGCTGCACTAGGACCCCTACTTCAATAGGCTGAAGTTGGGTAAGTTATCTCACTTGGCATAAAGAGAATCAATGGCAACATCCCCTACTCTGTGATCCCCACTTATATTCTTAGTTGATCCATTCTCATTGCACGTCCTTTCTATCACTACTTTCCCTTCTTCATGATTTACCCTAAATTCTCAAGACACCTTTTTTTTTTACCATCCAAACATATCCCCACATTACCAATAAGATTTGTAGCCCAAATCTGATGTGATGCGCTGATATAACTTTCTCTTACTGCAATTCTTAAGTTCTAATTGACAATTTTTTTATTAAGACTTGGCATTTTCACCAAACATACGATTGTCTCAATGCTATTTAGCTAGCACTGCATAATTATTGAAATAACTCTTTCCAGTTAAGCCGGATCCATACATTGAGGATTAACTGTTCAATTGTTGCAAAATAACAAATATAACTTCTTTTGCGTACTTAACAATACTTAAGTTCTGTTTTAGTTTACTTATAAATTGGGCCCAGAAAGTTGTCTATGAATTCAAAGTGAACTAATATATCTGAATGAACTAATTAGCTTTGAATATTTCAACTTTCAGTTAGTTCTGAGGTAGATCTGAGAATAAATAACTTGGTGAACTCAATCATTTTTTTTTTAATAGCAATGCTAATTTTAATTAAACTCACCAAAAAAACAAATGCCTATTATTTCAGATAAATTATGACTTTAGTTTCTTTTTATTGTTTCCGAATTTATGCTGTCTATTTAAACTATTATCAATAATAATGGAAGGGATATGAAACCGAAAAGCACTTTATACTTTTTACTTTTTTTAATGTTGATTGATTAATGACCAGGATGTTATTCATTCACTTTTCCATTTTCCCATCTTTTATTATATTTTTATTACTTCTCTTTTTGTAATGACATGTAAAAAAATCAATTTCTTGGTAACAAATAAAAGTTAAATAATTAGATTTTTAAGTTTAAGAAAATCCCGAAGAATTAAAGCATGACATCCTTCTCTCAGAATCTCTCTAAAATCAAATTTGCCAGAAAAAGTTTCTAACAGAACTAATCGCAGAAAAATCGCAAAAATATAAAAAAAAAAAAATCAATAAAACCGTGTTTCCGGTTGAGGAATTTTGGCATATAACTTCTTATCAGATTCCTAGGTAACATCCGAACAGCATATCAAACTTGAACTTTCTATGATCGCATCAAGAGAAAAGAAAATAAAAATTGTTTACCCAAAACAAAGGGCCCCTCAATTTTTCTGTTATAATCATTTTAACGCGAGTTGTAAATTTAATAATACTTGTTAACAAATTAAAGAAAATTTAATTTAATTTTTACCCTAACAAATCTTATGCAACAAAAAGAAAATATATTAGGCAGCATAATGGAGTGTGCACTAAAGTAATAATTCTTTTTCAGTAAGAGGAAATAACCTATTCCTGAATGTTTGGAAGTTCTGTAATCAAAACTAATAAACATGTAAGTATTGAAAAAGGAAGCTATATTAAAAATTTCTGGCCCATTCAAAATCTGATTTGGCTAAACAAAATAATGTTTCTCTGCGTTTCATTTTCAAATCATTTCGTTCGGTAACTTAGTTGTGAAACACGTAAACAGAGTTAATTGACTTCACTTTTATTTATTTGAAACCAATATAATTACTAAATGATGGTTGAATAACAATAATACATTAATTCTGCTTAGAGTTATTGAAAATAATATAACCAATAAATTACTCACATTTCCTACTGAATTTTGATGCCATTTGTGGGAATTACTGTTTCAAAAAAAATAAAAAATCATCTATCTATTCTTTTTGCATTATTCATCATTTTTTTGTGGTAAATTGGCACTTTTCAATTTAATAAAAAACATGAAAGCAAATTTTGTGTATTTCGGTTTATGTAAAACTTTAGCACTTGACCATAAAGAGATAATCTTCACTTATGACTATGACGTCACCATTCAGCCAGCCAATGATCGCTTATTTTGGGAACTCCAATTATGATTTTTAATAACATTTTTACTTTCTTCTTTGGCGAAGAAATAAAAAAATCTTGTTTGGGAGTAAAAAATCTGGTGTGAAACACTCACACAACTTCTCTTACTGCAGTTTACAAAATTGTAACTGACAAATTTTATAGTTAGTATACCAAATTTAATGAAATTGTTTTTATAGAAAAAAAATCGCAAAAACTAAAAAAAATTGTTCAGTAAAAACGCACTTCCGGTTACTAATTTTCTTGAAACTAGGAATTTTGTATCTATTTATTTATAATTAATTTTCTTTAGATGGAAGAATTCATAATCAACTATAACAGCATTTTAGAGCAAAACATTTTATATATATGTATATATGTTTGTGTGCTGTTAATTTGTTGCTAGAATTGTGTCTAGAACTGGAAGTGTGACTTTGCAGACTAGAATTCTTACTGTTTAGAAATACTTGGACTGCTAACTGCACTTAACTGCACATTTTTTCGGAAACTGGACAGTTTTGACTTATAAACTGTCTTGAAAGTTTTGCTGGGAGTGATAGGAGCACTGCCATACAATGTAATCACAATCTGTATGCACCTTTTGCTAAAAAAAAAAAAAAAATAATCAACATTTATAATCCACAGACCTAGTTTTAGAATGTAAATATAAGGCCTATTTAAAGTTTATTAAATATTCCATGTCCGAACGAACTTTGTCAATTAGAATCCTAATATTTGCTGGAAGAGAAAGTTGTGTGATTGAAGCTGTGTGAAAGTTATGTGATTTATATATATTCTTATTATTAATGTTAATAAAAAGTAATTTATATGTCATATTTGATGGCTGAAAAATCTTAAATAAACAAAATGCAAATTTAAATTTTTGAGGACACCCTCATTAAAGGAGTCATGCAGGTACTACTACTTGCGATGAGCATGTATTTGTTAGTATATTACAATTTTTGTAAACCTTTCTCCATATAAATAACTTAACGCAAAAAGGTTTTTATTTGATTGGAAAATCAAACCCTTTGATGCCAAGTTCCCTTTTACGGCTGATAGGATTAGTGCCTTATTACAAGATTGGAATTATTATTCATTTTAATTTTGAACAGACCATGATTAAATATTTTTTAAATGTCCATTCCTAGTCTTATATCAGTCACTTTGATAACAACATTGATGGAACCGAAAGCACAACCTTATCTATAGCATACAAATGTCAGAACGCACACACATAGTTTTTTTCAATGTTCAGCAAAAATGAACATTCTTTATTATCAATATCTATACAAATAAAAATGTAAATGTTCGTTTGTTACTAAGCTTAAATCTCCGAAAGTTCTTCACCAATTGTTTTGAAATTTTGACACAACGTTGCATTCGAATTCGAATGCGCGCGTGTTTTTATAACCTACTACACACTGTGACAGGTAATAACAAGCATTTTTTTTAAAATAGCGCCATCTTTGGACGTAAAAGCAACACACGCTATACTAAATATTTTATGATTGCATTTCAATGTTTCCGATGGGAAAATGTGCGAAGTTTCAATGCTCCAACTATAGACGAAGTGGCAATTGTTATATATCAATTCAAACCTAGAGATATTGTTCTTCATCGGAGAAACGATCAATTGACAAAAGTTGCAGAAACTCATCGATGCTACGATGCCCTGCAATATCCAATCATTTTTTGGGATGGTGCCAATGGATATCACTTCAACGATAAAGATAATAAATCGTCAGTGGCAAAGAAACAAATATGAAATGCAGCGCAATGAACTATTATTATTCATACCGATTAATCATTCGAGAGAATGAAGACAATCATATTTTGAAATGCGTGAATTGTTTCACCAATACACCGTAGATAGTATGCAAAAATCGAAACAGGACGTTTGGTATTCATTCATTTGAATCAGACAAGCTTCACTCTGAAAATACGTTCATTTACGAGATGCAGTTGTAAATGACGGTAATACAACTAACGTTGGAAGACTAACTATTTTGCCATCTTCATATACATACAGTCCACGTCATATGCATGAGTACGCTCAAGATGCATTGCGTACGTTCGTCACTACGGACTTCCAGAACTATTCATTACAATGATACGCAATCCAGCTTGGGACGATATACAACAGCTCTTACTTCCTGGGCAATCGCCGTGGATAGGCATGACGTCACAGCCCGCATTTTCAGAAGCTGAAATCGCTGATGGATTTCATGGTAATACATGAAGTGTTTGGGTCTGTGCGCTGGGTTGTACTCAGTGAAATGGCAAAAGAGAGGATTGCCACACGCACATTTACAAATCTGGCTTTACAACAAAGTCACTTCAAACGAAATCGACGATGTAATATGCGCTGAAATACCCGATTCCGGCGTCGATAAGGATTTGCATAAAGTTGTGACGAAAAATGTGATACATGGATCTTGCAGTATGAATGATTTGTGCATGATAGAGAATGCTCTAAGCTATATTCTCGAGCATTAGCATATAACAAAGTTACAGGAAACGATGGATATCCTTTATACAGAAGAAGATGGCGGTAAATTAGCAATCATACAAATGCGAAACGCGCTGACATCAAGGTAGATAACCTGTGGGTTGTTCCATTATTCGCCTTTGCTATCAAAAACATACCAAGCGCGCATAAACGTGGAATACTGTAACTCCGTTTAATCGATCAAATACATTTGTAAGTAAGTGAATAAAGGCAGCGACAAGACAATTTTTGGAGTGCAACCACAAAGAAATGATAGGAATCCGATCATACATATCGATGACATCGCTCAGTCTCAGGCTGGAAGATACATAAGCGCAATGAAGCTGTATGGCGAATTCTTTCATTTCCCATACACGAACGAAGTCCAGCTGTTGTTCACTTGCACTACCTCTAGAAAATGGAAATGCGTTTATTTCACAGCTGCAAATGTGTAACAAATAACCCTGAATCCACCGGCTACAACGTTAACTGCTTTATTCACGTTATGTCAAAATGACGCGTTTACGAAAATACTGCTATATTCGGAAGTGCCTACGTATTGCACATAGAAGGCGAATAGAAAATCATTTGAAGTCGCAAACGAGGAGAGCCAATCGACGGATAACCTGGCATATTCAAAGAAACTATGATAGACAGGCTGTACACCGTGCATTCCAATCAATTGACATGAATTGAGAATTGTCAACGGCGTTACATATGCCACTTTTCGCAGTGCTTGTCAAGCTCTGAGTTCATTGGTGAACGACCGAGACTGGGATGTATCATTAATGACGCGAGCAACACATCACATCCAAATCAAATTCGTGCATTGTTTGCAATCATATTGACCGCCTGCTCTCCTTCATCTCCAGTAGGGTTATGGGAAAAATATAAACCCACATGGCTGAAGATATTTTACGTCGACTACGTAAGGAAAATTCAAATATGAACATGGATTTCACAGCAAAAATCTACAACGAAGCGATTCATATCATTGAAGATTTGTGCTTAGAAACCGCGAATAAAGTTCACAAACAATTTGGAATGCCATCACCGAATCTATCTGCTGCTGCTTCGTTCGATGTAGAGTGGCGTCGTGAACAATATTACAACACGGATGATCTTTTGTCGAATGTCAATGTATGGAAATGAAATCTTAACATTTCTAAGCTAAGGCTAAGGATCTAGAATCTAGAAACTAAGAATCATGATTGGCTGAGTAAAGGAGCTATTCTTGCGGCCAAGAACAAAGACTCTACGAACTTAACAATATTATTCAGTCAAACATTCAAAGCGAGGCAGTCACATACAAGTCCGTTGACACTCTTGTGGAAGCAGATGAAGCGGTTGATTATCCAACAGAATTTTTGAATTCACACGATTTGCCATGGCATGCATTAAAAATCGGCATGCCAATTATCATGTTGCGAAATATCAACCAGCCAAAGCTTTGCAACGGCATGCGGCTTGCAAAGAGATTGAAATTCCCAATTTAATTGGCGTTGGCAATCACTATCAACAAAGCTCAGAACCAATCATTAGAATTGTGCGGTTTAGATCTAGACAGGATTGCTTCTCACATGTACGTGAGAAGAGTTGCGAGTTCATATGTTGCGTTGAACCCGCACATATATACAATCAACAAACCCACCAGTGTGAGTGTAACACTGGTTGAAGTGAACTCTCTACACGAACTTGGTGAATTTGCTCTGAAATGGATGAAAATCCTAAACCGATCAGGAACAAAAGGAATATACATGCTACGACGGACAAAATACCATACGTTAATGTTTCTCTGGGCATGCAAAGTGCGATAATAGTTTAAAAATCATACGCATGCGTCAAAGTATGACCGCTATATTATCTCTCTGACAATTGACATGATATCTTAAAAAAATAGAGCTATTTTTTAAAAGTGGTATGCATTAAAGGTTTGTTAGGAATTGCTAAAAGTTGAAATCTTTTGTTAGATTGTCGGTTTCATTCTTGTGCTAGAATTTGGTGTGTTAAATTAATAATTAAAAAATAATTTTAATAAAGGGCTTGCAGATCGAACAAATAGAGCTGTATTTCACACACAACTTTTTATTAATCTAGCTTTTCTATGATACAGGAGTTGAAACAATAATTCGAAATAATTTATGACTGCACATTGCCGAATAGAATAATTTCTGTTAGATTACAGTATAAATTCGCAGTGTAATATATTTCAAAAAAATATGCTTTTCTATTTTAATAATACCGAAATAAACAAGAAGAGCAGAGACTCGCAACTTTTATAAAATTTTACCGGATTCGCTTGAGCTCTTTATAGCTCACCACTGCAACTCTTATATTTGATACACTTTTCTAGAAACATTAGTTTTAGGGAGATTTTTAGGAGGCGGTGCCATTAAGCTTTCATCTTAGTACCATTCCAGTATACTATACGGTTCTATAACTTATATAATGTCAAGGAGAATTACATTTTTGCTAAAATTCCGAAGTTAAAGAAATACGATTGATCTGAAGTGGCAGTTTTCTTAAGTCTTTTTTAATTTTTTTGTTTTAACTAAACCAGTGGATTTCTTAACTTAGCATACTATTTGTTCATATGCAGACCTAACACTTTTGATTGAAACTTTTTCAGAAAAATTGGTTGCTAGTGAAGGCATTTAACAAACTTTGTATAAGTTCTAAAGAAAATTTCTAATTAGAAGTACGAAAAATGCTGATTGAAAAAGTAGAGAACATGTTTTGTACCAGTTTTTTGTTTGTTTTTGTTCTTTTAAATAGGTTTTTCTTGAGACTTTATATTTAAAACCTTTTTATATTTAGCAAGAGTTGCTCAGGCAGCCACACATTTCTTCTCTTGGTCCTTTTTGGAAAATCTGGGACTAGAATTAAATGATTTTCTGACAGTAAACAATACAGATTTGAGATGAAATATTGAAAATAAGTAGAACAGTTCCGAGTTTATATCTGAGAGGCCATCATGTGGCTGTTACGATGAACTAACGAGATTAGAAACATTGAGACAACCTAGAATTTAATAGGTATTGTTAGAATAGTTCATTAACGAATGAAAAGAGATAATATCAATTACTAAATGATGTACTTAATAAGTGTACCATATCCGACAGTTCCTTTTTATGTAATAAATAAAAAATGACGCAAACAGAGGTGACGTTACCAAAATATTATATATTATTTATTTTATTAGAGACATTTTACCACATTATTTGGAAACTAAATTTTAGTTTACTTTAAAATGCTGAATCCCTTTCAAATGTTCCTTAATAAAACAATTTACAAAATGAAACTTCTTACAAAATCTAAATTATTTATTTGTTAAATTAACTTTCAAAAAATTACCAAGCCGTAACAATAATCAAACTTGAATTTCTTTACTTGATATATAAAAGTATTGCAGTCAGCTAAGTATATACAGCCTGCGAAAACACTTGGGTTGAGACCGTGACAGTGGATGCTAGAAACCAATGTTTCACCTATATCAATCATTGCGCCATTAGCTTTCAAGGTGTAACGACCCTGAAGAAGCTCATTGTAATAGAGGTGAAACGTCAGGCAAACCCCTAACGCGGCCTCAACCCGGAAGCTCGTGTTTTTCATGAAAATGGCCGCGGAAACCTAAAAGATAGTATTATAACCTGTATTGTTTTCCGCAACCTAATAAATTTCTGGATTCTATATAACCAAACGTTTCACCGTAACAAAATGTTACTGTTCTCTAATTCTGGACTTTATAGCCATTATTTTGGTCTCTAAAGCTTGGAAGGAATTTCAAATATGTCAATATCTTCTGTGTTCTTTTTTACTATATGCTTACAACTTTTACTTCAATGTTATAACTTGTCAGTTTTTCAAAACCTTCAACAAGATAGATCTCAACAGGATCCTTTTTTTTTTCTCTCTCTAAAGATACAAAATCTAAATATAAAAAAAATGGAGCTCCACCGGCCGGCTTTGATTAGAACTTACACATGAAATTTGATACTGCTTTTTTAAACAAGAAATATTAAACTTAAGCTTTCCTAAAAATTAAAATAAATACAAGCATTTTTTTAAATAAAAGGACTGACATAAGATTGAGAGCTAGTCAGAAAATGAGGTTTCAGAATATTGAGGTGCAAGTAGTCACATTTCTGTTTCGAAGGACTCTTCTCTTTGAAGGGACATAACTTCAATTCATTACTAATTTTTCTGAATTTCATTATTCTAATATTTACAAAATTTATCATTATCTTTTAATATGTCATTTTTAAATCTTCCGTTCATATTATCTATTCAATACATTTTCACACCAGATTTGAGAATATTTTCCCTCGCTCCGAAAACCAATCTTGGTTTGAGATACAAAGTTTGTACTAGCTTGGATGTTTATTAAGTGACATTTACTTCTGATTTCAGTAAGTAAATTATAAAAATGAAAATAAGTCTCTAGTTAGGAAATGCCCGTTTTGAAGGGCTTTGGTACTTTCCGTGATCTTTAGTTTCTGAATTTAAATTAATAAATTATCACCGTGACTGCTAAATCTTACAAAATTAATTTAATGCTACTCCCATAACAACAGATTATCAATTCCTTAAATTACAATTAACTCCTTTTGAATAGAAATCAGACGTGCGGTAACATGATTAATTGCACATTCATTTTTTTTTCTCTTTCTTTCAAACATTTAAAAAAATATTAATATTTGGATTACCAATTTAAATATGTAGGGATACACTTGTCTTATGTTAAGTCAGTGTTTTGTTTTAATTTTTTTTTTTGTGATATGTTAGAGTTGCTTTTTACCTAAGTTTTTAATTTAATTTTTTTATAACTTTGATATGTTAATCTTTATCTTAATATAGATTTTTGGGTAATAATTTTATATAATAGATATGCACCTCAGAACATCTTTTTTAACAGGATTGTTTAATCCTTTTAATCCGTGTATAAATTAAATAAAAACATGACATTTTATTCTGCATATTTAGCTAACTAAATAAAGTGCAACAGAAGGAATTAGTGAAAAATAATTTAATAATTCCAACCTTTTTTTTTAAATATCCTATCCTAGTTATTATTTATGATCGTAAGAGAGATCTCAAAGAACTAATAAAATAGTTTTTCTCCAAATTAGAGAATCTGACTAATTTAGAACTAAGCGCCGAATAAGCCTTCAAAAAACGATATAATTTCTATTCAAATTATTATGATATAATAATTGATATTCAAAATAAATAATTAAAAAGAGGGAACTCATCCAAGAATTCTAATAATTCTTGCCTAGCATTCTAATAATTTTCTGATATAAACATGGAGTTGTAATAAATGTATTCATTTCGTTTTTATTTTTGAGAAATAATAATTTATCTATGAAATGTGATCAATCGATGTGATATGTTTAGGAACACTCAATTGCGACAGTACCAATTGCAAGCTGATACTTGCCTATTATGAACTCCACACAATTTTGAAGAGCCATTACAATTTTGAAAACTGAAAATGCATACTTATTTAGCTTTTTCATCATTAATTTCTAAATAAGGACAATATTCTTTATTAAATTTTTAATCCAATGCCATGATCACTTGAGGTGGCAGTTCCAATTTACTGCTATATCTATTTTTACCAATCCCTAAATGATTTACTAAAGCGATAAGTGACTAAGCTTTAAAAAAAGTCTTATTTGAGGCCTATAGTGACTAAATTTATGGTTTAATTTGAATTTATTACAGTTTTTTTATTTAGTAGGCTTTTGCCTGAATATATTAATAAATAGAAAAATTTATGTTGAACGTTATTTTTGGCCCAATTGCTTGAATATACAGTAGTTTTGTAGGCATATTCATATGAACTTTTTATGAAAAGTCATAAAAAATAAGCGAAAAATGGCAAAAAAAAAATCCTTTTACACCAAATATGGTTAATAGCTTGTGGCAATAGAACCAGGGAGATTATCCTTGACAAATTAGAAATACTGTCTTGGCAACTATTATATAAGTTAATTAAAGGAAAAAACTTATCTGGATTGCTTGCTCTTCTGACTTTCCACGTTGTAAAAATGCCTTAATAGGAAGATACCGCTCAGAAAGGATTATAACAATCATAATTTGTTTTTACCCTCATTCATACTATATAAAAATTAATTAATATTAGTAGATTGAATACAGATAATAGTTGAATTCAGTAAAACTGTTATAATGAATGACAAATAGTCAAGTAGATTGGTACTTCTTTAATGTTTTTAAAATTTTCTAGAAAAATTTACTTATAAAAGCAGTTACATACAGTACAGTTCATACTTGTAGCAACTATTCAGAATTATTCAAGATTATCCTAACTTCTGGGAATCAGAATTAGTAATTTTCATAAATGTTAGACCTGTAAAAATACTTCCATCAATTTCGAACACATCTTAAGATTGTTAATGCCAAACATTCCTGAAAAATAATTCCAAAGGGAGAAAAAAAAAGTTTTAATTTATTAAATAATCTTTATTGAGTTCAATAAATAAAATAACAAATCAGCTTTAAGCACAATTTCATTTCTAAATAAATAGGATTAAGTACAGCCTATATTTGGAAAAATTCATGTTCTCTGAACTTTATGAATTCCGGTTTATCTAGTTCTTTGGTAGCGATAGCTACATCACTCTTGATAGCAGAAATTAATTCATCCACTGAAGGAAAATTCATTTCTGGTCGTAAATATTTAAGTACACAAACCTTCATTAGTGATCCATAAAATTCATTTTCGAACTGATGCAAAATATGTATTTCCATAGTTTTCATAGTATTTTTGTAAAATGGATTCCAGCCAACACTCATTACCATTTTATGGACTTCACCATTCTCTATCTGTGCCCATCCATAATAAACTCCAGGTTCTAAATTGTGGGGCAGGTTTTTCACTACTTCTGCTGAATAATTTGCAGTGGGAATTCCTAGATCCTTAGATCCCCTTCCAAAGCCTCTTGCGACCAATCCACTTACAAAAATTGGCAGTGGAGAAGTAAACATATTTAAATGTTAAATAACACAAAACTATTGCAGCACTTGTAGTGAAAGTGTGTTAATATTGGAAAATCTAACACATTTTTAAGTATAATATTTTTTTAAAAATCCCCTGAAGAACAAGTTAATCACATATTTATAAGCTAAGTCTTGTACTAGAATAACATGCCCTACTCAAACTAGGTCCGAGTATGATCGAAACTGTCTTGCATAATGAAAAGATTAAAACTGAATGCTAGCAGCGATGAAACGCGTAGCCACTAAAACTGACAACAGCTGGCTGCCTCTCCCCTCCAGTGACCTGTTCTCTCTCTGTGACTAACACTAACCTCTGGAGGGAGGTTTCTGAAAATGTATTTTGATTTTGGTTTTGATAAATTTTAAAGTTGTTTACGTTAATAATGACCGGGAATAGTGTTGGTAATTGTTTACAAGCCAACCATAGTGTTTTATAAGTGACATTAAGTTAATTAAAATAAGTGTGAAATGCTTTCATAATGTCCGATGAAGTTACATTTATAAGTGTCATACCTGAGGTCTGTTTTAGTTTTAGAATCTGAAGGAAAATTTTTCCTTTATTGTTTTAATAGATGGTGGGTTTATTACCAGCATTTACTACCACTATATGCCAAATTCACACTAAAACCAAAGATAAGGAAAAAAGGCATTTCTTATGGCTACTTGTTTGAGCTTCCGTGCGCAAGCTGATTTAGATAAACATTAACTCGAAAATGGCAAGTTTCTAACTTCATTTACAATACAATCATTAATAAAGATCTTTTAATAGTTTTTACTTGCCACTTTTTTTTAGCTTCATTCGATCTTGGTTTGATGATGAATGGTGATAATTAAGGACTTAAATATCTATTTATAAATTAATTGCCCAGAAAGAAATGCCATAAATGGACAATGAACCGTGGTTCAAATGTTTAAAATCAGCAATTTCCTCTAAAATGGTCAGTTACTTCAAAAGAGAAGTAAAATTCGAAATTTCAATATAACATTAATTTTTAGGTAGCGAGTTAATTTAAATTTTAGCACATTTTTGTTGTTTTTTTTGTTAAACATGCTCAGATTTACACTGATGACAGTAAACTATAATAAAATATTTAAATAACTTGCTACTCAACTATATTCCTACTTTATATATTTATATACAGCTTAGGCTTATTTTATTAAATGCTGCATTTAAACTGTTTTTCTTTACAGATATATAGCTATGAGAGTGATTCAGATCTTCCGAAATGTGAAGTTACAGCATCAAGAAGTGCAAAGAGCAAAGCCTGTAAAATATGTGGTCGCGTTTTGTCATCACCGTCCTCATATTATGTACATCTGAAAAGCCACTCAAGTAATAAGCCATATCATTGCGAACATTGCGATGCCTCTTTTTGTCGAAAGCCATACCTTGAGGCGCATCTACGTTCGCATACAGGGGAAAGGCCTTTTAAGTGTGAGATCTGTCATAAACACTTTAGTCAAAAAAGTAGTTTAAATACTCACAAAAGAATGCACACAGGAGAACTTCCATACGCGTGTGATGTTTGTGACAAACGATTTGCTGTGAAAAGTTATGTTATTTCTCACAGGTAAATTGCTATTCTAATTAATATTACTAATTGTTCCTAAGATATAATGTTTAATATTTTATCTATAGCACTATACAAATATAAACACTTTACAAGTTATAATGCTGATATTAACCCAAAAAACAAATAAAGAACTAAAAAAAATAAATGCCAAACGATACAGTGATGTTCAACATTTATTCTTACACATAAAGAAGATTCCTCTGAATTGCAAAATTCAATTTTGGATTATAAAAAATTTGCACAGAATTGAAATATTTAAATAACATTTATCCAGCTTGAAAATTAACCCTTAGTTAACAAAAAAAAAATTGTTTAAATAAGTAAATGACCTCAATGTTTATTATAACCCAGTTTTGTACATGAAATAATTGTATCTGATTCACAAATATCCAAACTTTAGTATGTTAAAATAAACTAAATTTGTATTACTGAACTAACTACATGAGGATTTTTTATATTATTCATTATTGCTCTAGGAGAGGGTTGCACAGATCCTATTTCGTGGAATTCTAAAGTTCCACAAATGCTCTGAAGGGTAATTCCTAAAAGGAATCACCCAAATTCCATCTGACAAAGGATTTTTTTTTTTATTCAAGGCACCATCTATGGCCTTGCAGCATCTATGGTCATTGGCGCCCAGAGCCTTCTGCCGGCCTCCGGAAGAAGGCTCTTACAAACTCGTTACAAACAACACTGTCCATCACTCGACAGTGAGCTGTAGAGGCTCCTAGGAAAAGAAAATCTGCTGGACTCGAACCTGGGCCCTCAACGTTGTAGTACAGGGTGCTACCACTGAGCTAATCCTGTTTGGGTTTTTGGCGTGAAATGTTGAATATGTAGTTGTGTTGTAATACTACACAACATCTATGATTTTACCCATCGTAGCATGCATCATTCAATTGGTTCTGACCGGATTCGGATTCTCATGCACCGTCGAGAATCATTTCGTATAGAAATGACTTTAGCTTAATGTTTCTGTCGTGCATCACACTGGTGGAATCAGAAATTATCAAAGAAGCTGTAAAAAATTGTCAGTTATGTTAAGATTCTTTTAGTTCTGAGTTTTTAAAAAAGTCAACTGAAGAAATGCAAGCTAACATAAATCGCTTCTTTTTCACACTGAATTCACGATGGCTTTCGAAAGAGAAACAAAACTCGCAGTGTAAAAGGCCACAACTTTTCCTCTCACTCTCTCTCTCTCTACCGCTTTCTGCTCAGGGCAAAAAAATTGCCTATATTTCATGATTTAATTTCCAGGCACCAACAAAGTCTTCGGCAGGGTGCACAACCTATTTGTCAAGTTGTAAGAAACTTATATTTATGAGCGCCAAATATTAAAAATATTGAAATTCACTGTTCATTGGTCTTATTTATTTTGTCTGATACTTACTTGGTACACTGTTACTTATTTGGTTTGATAGACACTACTATCATACAATCTGTATGATAACTAATATCCTTCTTTTATTATTGAGATGAAATTTGTTTACTTCTGCATCCTAAACCTTAGTATTTTGGAAGAAATTCCCTATTTTTTCAATGTTTTATCATAGACAATACACCCTTTTCCATGTATTCAATCTTTTCTCCATTTCTTTTACGAGATTAGAGGCTCTTAAGCTCTATAGTGTTCCAGATTATAAGTCGATCGTTTAGATGCTCATTTTCTGAAACCTTATCTTGGTTAATGTGTATAAATTGATTCCATCCATTCATTCGGCCACTTGTTAATCTTCTGGGTTGGGTCTGTGAGACTGCTAGAAATGGTATCCTAGCTATACTCCCCCTTCTTAATCATATTTTGAGGTGAAATGTAGAATATGTAGTTGGGTCCGCAATGCTGGTTGGTGTCATCTATGATTGTATCCGTTGTAGCATGCTTCATTCTCTTCTGACAGGTTTCCGATTCTTATCCATCGTCAGAGTAAAGCTATTAAGAGAATTGATTTCAATTTAAGTTTCTGCCCTAAGAAGTATATTTTCCTTTAAAGATAAAACCTCACTAAGATATCCTCTATATTTCCAGGTTATTTTTTTCAACTCCCAATGCCACTACTTGGAAAAATTAGTTTACAACAAAAACAATAATATATTTATTTATTAATTTATAGTGATTTTTAGGTAACAAGATGTTTCAACACTTTTTTTTTATTGCTTCATTACAGATGGTGCCACATTGCTGATAATCCACTGTCATGCGAACAGTGCGGTGAAAAATTCACAACAAAAGCCTTGTACTTGTACCATGTCCAATCGCACACTCTAATGAATGGTTTTATATGCAGAATTTGTGGGAAATCTTTCAAACGGAGCAGCTACCTCCAGAGGCACAATTATACAGTGCATAGAAGTTCTTCCTCTGGTAGTAGTCCTCAGCATCTTCTTACTTACTCAAATTTATAGTCATGTGCCGAGTAAGAATTTTGTATTATAATATTATTCCTCTTTGAAAAGAAATTCTAATAAAAGTTTTCTTCATGTAGGTTTTTTTATAGGTAAGCAACAGCAACAACAACCACAGCAACAACAACCACAGCAACAACAACCACAGCAACAACAACCACAGCAACAACAACCACAGCAACAACAACCACAGCAACAACAACAACAACTTAATATACCACAATGAAAAGTTTTTACATAATAATGTGGCTTCAAATATTTTACATTTGTTTGTTTGTTGTTTATTTTTTTGTTCATTTTTTCCCTCGTCTTCAACTGCGTTTGTGCTGAGAAAACAAAAAACTATAAAGTCTATTAATTAGTTTATTGTAAAGACAGTTCCTAGTGATATAGTTAGACATGACATAATGTTACAACTACTGTAATATCCTGTGCTATATAGATATATAATCCTTTCACGCTTTTGCTAAAATGTTAGTACTTAGTTGCCATTTATTTTTTTTTATTTTTTTTTTAGTTTGTTTTTTTTCTTTGAAGTGATTCATGACTGATTCTTAAGAAAATGATATTCTCTTACTTTTCTCTTATAAATTGTAACTCTTTTTTGATCTGCTTACTTTTTTTTAAGTTAATTAGTTTTATTATTTTCTTATTATTGGTTCGTTAATTAATTATTTATTTTGCTTTACATGCCTCAATCGGGAGTTCACCATCCTTAGTTCTGATTACTATAGATAGAAAAGATTTCAGAGCTATAGCATAGCAAAGATTATTTATCTTATTTATTATCACAAGGTCACATACCCTTAATAATACTTTCCACATTACAGTATTAATATAGCCTTCATGTTCCCATATTTTTATAAAATGAAAATGTGTTAATTACTTTAAAAAAAAAAGTGGTAGCTATTGAATTTTCTAAATATCGGACTTAGTATAAACAAAGGGTTAATTAGCGTCCCATTTATTATTTAGTTTATTTAAGTTCAAGAAAGTGCAGAAATTGGATGAATAAATAAATTCCCTTCTTCTAAATTAACAAAGTTTTATCGTAGAATTAATGAAAAAAAAGCATTATAAGAGAAAATGGATCAAGTATTTGTTATTGAACTCACTATCAGTGGTTCTCAAACTTATTAGCATTGCAGTTTCCTTTTCATTGATCAGAATTTTGCTTGATTCCTTTAAAGTCATAGTGTGCAAGAGAGCAGAAAATGAGCTTTTTACAGACAAATAAGCCAAGGAAAACTATATTCTAAGGCTTTTTTGAAATTTCATTAAATAGTAAAATAATGCCTATTTTTTGTCAGACGAGCTTTACGTTCATCAACCGATCATATGTTGCAGACGACGACGGATAGCAAACGTAGTGTATTACTCGTATAAACATATCAAATAAAATCCAAGGTCAAAACCCAACCCAATTCCATACAATAAACCTCAGTTTGGGGTTTAAGAAATTTTATACATGTTTCATAAATATTTTTTGTACATTACAGAAGCCAAAAGTTGGAAAAGAGACAATCAACAAAGACATTTTTTAAGTAGTATCAAACATTATCAGCAATATTGAGCTCTTTTTTATTTCCTATGAGATTTGTCAACCTTCAGATTAAAAAATTAATAAAACTTTGTATCCATATTTTTATTATGAAACGGAAAGTAAGCTCTTAATCTAGTAGTAGCGCTTATAAATCATTGCCAGAAAGATTTGAAAATTTTTCCTTCACACTATTTTTTTTCAAAAATTTTCCAGCTAGAATATTTCCTGATCCTAGTTTGAGAACCACTGTTCGAAATTTAATAATAGAAGATAGTAAGAGGGATCCTCTCATGATTTGAATAGTTGGGAGTCTTAGCTAATCTAGCAGGGCTTTTAAAAAAAGAAGAAAGTTAATCGTAAGTCAATGATTGAATCTTTATTTCTTTGCTAGTAGTTCCATCTGTTAATTAATTGATGGTCTTAGGCGGATGGGTGATTAATATTAAATCAGTCTTTGTTTCGCCCAGTTAAATCACTTATTTGCGAAACCAGAACATTTATCAATCAATTCATTTACAACAGAACAGATACTGTAGTTAAAATCACGAATTTTTTTTCAATCAGTCTAAAATAATTATAGTATATAACTGATTGGTGGTTATAATCAGTGATCGTTGTGCATTTAATAAGCCCGGAAGTCAGTCCTATCTAGATTATAGGGATATGATTCAGAGAAATAATTATTATGATGGATTCAGATTTCATTAATAGTTTCATGTCTGTACTCTTCAATTCATGAACCAAAAAATGTACAATGAACTTTTAATTATATTTTTTTTAATTTACTAAGAAATTTTTAGCAATGTTTAATTGCACAAAACTAATCTATTTTTCATGTTTAGAGACAGATTAATTTGAAGCTGGTGGATTATAATTATTGGTAAAACAAGGCTAGATATGTTGTGAAAACCTCTTGCCTTTAAATATGTGAAACAATTTCCAAACTTTCCTGTTCCAATTTGTGACGACACTATCAAGTAAGTCTACATTCTAATAAAGTTGTCTTAAGATTGTTAAAGTATTGTAAATTGTAGTTGAAATGCAGCAGAGCCTTGAAAATATATATGAAATAAGATATTGATTAATTTGCTCTAAAAGTGGCATTGCCGTACTTAATAGAGACAGATAAAACCATTTATAACCTAGATATTTTTATCATTTTTTTTTTGTTTTAGCCCATATTAAATTTAATTTTTATATATATAACAAGATGGTCGATGTTATTGTGACAAAAATTCTTAAAATTCGAAAAAAAAAACGCTTATCCCAGTCCGATTTTCGGAGTACTTTTCCATTACTTTGCTCTAAAGCTTTCTAAAATTCATGGAAAATCAAATTAATGCTCACAAATCAATTTATAGCCCTTATCTTCAAGGCCAGGGTACATCTTTAATGACCACGGTTAATGTGGGAAAAACCATGGAATTAAATCGACTTTTTGGAAGATAAAAAAGTGCGGTTTAAAATGCGGTTTTGTATATATAAATATATATGTATATAGCTTGCATTGCTGTTTTTTTTTTATGGAGGAGAAGTTTCAAAAATAAGCTTTTCTGTCATATCATAAAATAGTGCAAACCAATAAGTGTTAGTGTGTCAGAAATATTTCATTGAAGTGAACTCTGTACACGAACTTGGTGAATTTGCTTTGGAGATGGATGAAAATCCGAAACCGGTCAGGAGCAAAAGGAATATGCATGCTACGGCAGATAAGATACAGATGTTATCCAGCATTGCGGACTCATCCATATATTCCTCAATTATTCTTAATACAAAATTTTATTTGAAAATTGTACTTTTATAAAGAAAGAAATGCCATCTTTTTTTTTTTTGGTTAATTTCCATTGGATTTCAATTTTTTTTTTTGTTCTATTAACAAGGCTATGCTGCTTTTCTTCTCCATTACTACGAAATTACTACACTACGACAGAAGTTTGTGAAGATCTTTTTTACCCAAATAAGATTTATAATCCATTACATTGTTTAAATTCAAAAATCATATTTAAGCGACCACTAAAATTTTTTAATCTTTGCAAATTAATATTTTGGATAATAAAATAGTTTTCATTGAATTGCAAACTTTATTTTTTATCTTCATTTTTAATATATTTTATCTGCAATTGAAAGTCTATTGCGTACCGTACATCTTTAGTGATTAGCTTTTTTCCACCAGCTTTATTCTCCTAATGAATTGTTGTTGTATTATATCTCATTTAATAATATTTTACAAAAATGACCTACCTTCTCAAAGGGTTTAATCAATCCTACATATACAGTGATTATTCGATATATATATTTTAAATACACAATAGGGGAGATTTTTTTTTTTTTTTCAGTATATATAATTACATATTCATTCATTGTTTTAGGAATGCATTCAATCCAAAAGTTTTATGATCATATTATATATCTATTACCATTAAAATAATAAATAGTATGTACTTTATTTTTTTCATTAAATTAAATTACATGGATTACTCGAAGCATTTCAAGACCTACATTTAATTCAAAAATCATCATATATTTTTTTTACAGAATTTATGTTTTCTTGTTATTTTTTTTCTTGAATTATGATAAGAAAAATTGTAACCATCATTTTGTGTTATGATGGAAATCATTTATTTCTTTAGTTGATTATCTAATACAAATTAATTGGAATATATATTAAAAAACAAAAAATGTGCGCATGCAATGGAGTAAATAAAATAAGTAAGTTTTACTTCTGTATATAAATATTATGTAATATTCCACTTACATGTTATATACATGATATCTAGTAGTTATTAATGATAATGTTAATGAATAAAAAAGAATGTACAGTCATAAAGATGGATGTTAAATCTTATCATTCCATCAGTTTGTCTGTACAGATACTTTGGTTACTTAAACATTTCTTACAGTAATAATATACAAACAAATTTTAAAAAAAAATTGCAGTTATTCACACTTTGTATAATAGTAACATCTAGTTTTTACATAAAACATATATATTTTTCATTATAATTCGAACAAATAAGAAATATTTTCTGCAATTTTTGTTTCCTATAATTTTAAGTAAACGTAATTGTCAAAAATAAGGAAGAAGTTTTAGTAGACAAGTTAAGTCCCGTTTTTGATATCATTTTTTTTTTAATCCTATCGAAAGGATTTCTTTAACGTTCCCTGAGTCTCAGAAGTTTTTCTCTATTTATATTTGAAAAATAATTAGTTCTGAAAATGAATAAAAGTTCTCTAAAGAGATAATGACGCATCTAAACAGAACCATGTAACTAAATTTCATTGGTTACATTTTGTTTATTTATACTTAATATTGACTTCCGACAATAGTTTCGCTTGCTGTTTTCGTAATAATCATTAGAAATGAATGTTTTTTTGGCTGCCTCTGCTTCTTTCGATAAATTTTGAAAATATCATTTTCTTGCAAAATGAAATTTATTGTGATCCCTATTAATATAATTCAATAATCTATAATCAATTCTTGGAGGACTTGACTTCCTAAACGCCAATTTTAGTTGGAAGAAATGATAGCAGGTTGCGGGTTCTGTGCTTTGTGTTTTCTTGCCCAACCACATTCCTTTAATTATTTCCTAATTTTACCAATGTACTGATTAAACACTATTGAAATCTTACCATGTACTGAATCAGTCAGCGCCCAGTTGTTTTTTTTTTTTTTGTTTTTATGAAATCATCAGATTTTATTATTAAATAACAAAACTTTCCTTCTAAATCGCGGCTGTTGTTGACCAAACTGAATAAGTAGATGCCTGCGGCATTATCGGCTTCGGCAGGGGTTAATATTACTTTACGCAGTGAAAAAATATTGAGAAAATTAATATTTGGCTTATGGAAATGAAAGGACCTCTAGCTGCTAACTTGCTTCTTCCTCGTAAACTATTATAAATACAGAAAAGCAATTAAAAGTATGTTAACTATATTGTTCGTCAATTTTTATATTTTCTTTGGCTTTTTTTTTAGTTTTATATCTATTTCTAAAAATCGGCCCTAAATGTAAAATATAAATTCCTCCCCTCACATGTCCATTTAAAGTTATTTTCCTACCAAATAAGATACTTGTATATATTTATATTGGAAAATATTGTAAACTTAGCATGGCTGACAATTTCTTTTAAGTTTTCTAAATAGGATATTTGGTTTTGCTTCATTAGTATTTCTGAATACTGCCCGTTCATTCACATAACATATGTTTAGAGTTAGAATTCAAAATATCATCAAAGTATCATAATAATTTTAATATTCTATAAGAAAAGCTAGTTAAGAAGTAAACGAGTTATTATTTCCTAAAAGCGTTACTTACGATGATTTTTTACTTTTAGCAAAAATTCAATTTTCATCCTGTAATTGATTATAACAAATTACATAGAATAAAATCTATATCTTCTAAGACAAGAAAAATGAATACTTGCAGTGTAGTGTTAGAAGTTACTGATATTTGGTATAAAACAAACCTTAACTGATAATAATATAATTGAGTAATTAAGATTGTGGAAGTGATTTATAATTTGGAACTTTGGTTTCCTTCCTTTGTTCTGATTTGTAACAAAAATTGTAAATACCAATAGGTAGAACTTCAGGCTGATTTCTCATCACAGTTTAATATTTACAAAAAATGTTATCCACTACTATGATCATACCCTGTTTTGTATATCAGAACTTTTTTTATTTTCGTGTACTATTTTCTCTTAATGTTGTAAGAGAAAGTATTGCGAACATATCAGATTTTTGAAATTGATTGTACAATTCATGTACTGAAATTTTTTGATAACGAAAAAACTGTTTGTAGGGAATGGGCCTGTATGAATTTTAAACGGAAAGCTATTTATAAGTTTCGATTCGCAGATTTCTCAAAAACGAAATTTCATTTATTATTTGGAGACTTATACATAAGTAAGTGTATCACTTTCAGTTGTAACATTTTTGTTTTCTTCTGGAAAATTGATTACGTTTCACACAAGATCACCCGTTGCATGTCAAAACGAAATCCATATAACTGTTAATTACTAGCCACTGCTTTTTAGATTATATTTTATTTAATACTCGAATGGGATAAATCCTTAAAAGTCGGCCAACAGAGCTGTCGTTTTATTGAATATTTTATTATTTAACTGTCTAATAATTTAATAATCCTTTTCTTATCCGATTTTTATATTTTTGTAAGAACATAAGTTTTGTACCTTGATTTTATTTCCTTTTTCTAAGTGCAAATAAGTGCCATTAAATGGGAATTAAAATATGCATCTTATATTTTTTTTTTTTGTGATTGAATACAGTGATAGTTTGGTAATTCTAGCATAAAATAATCCTCAGAATCTGAATGTCCTTTGTATTTAATTAAAAATATAAAATATCTTTGCTCTGTTTAATACTATGATTATCTATAGTTCTAAATAGAACAAAAATTTTCAATCTATTAATTTGATTATTGCTTCTTTTTTTTTCTTTTTTCTAATTAATGAAGAATTTTTCAAAGAGTAGAACAGGATGAGGATAGAAATTTATTTTAAAAGATCGTATGTTTATTTCTTTCATTCTTTTTATTTGAAGTAGTTCTCAGATAAGTTAAGAATTTATGCAGGCCATTATCAAGGTTCTGTTACTGTTTTAAATATAACCAAACTGTCATCATTGTTGATGGTTTGAAATAATTAGGACTTTCGTTTTTTTCCTTCCTCGGAATATTTTCGTTCCACCATCTATTTACTGTTATCGCAGAAGCAATATCTTCTTCTTCCGTTCCATGGATTTTTAATCAGTACATTTAATAGCTCACATCCTACAGATAATTCTTTCTTCTGGAATTTTGTCCATCAAGGCATCCATATTTATGATGTATCTGATCAGTTTCGGATTTTCCTTCATCTACAGAATAAGGCTATCAAGTTTGTGTAGAGAGTTGACTTCAACTTAATATTTCTGTCACGCACTACACTTATTGATTGTATCGGGAAGATGATAACTTTATCTGATTCAAATTACCCCACTCGTTCTATTTTTCCTTCCAGGTACAGGTCTTCGTATAGTTTTGTGTGGCCTATCAGTTATTCTAATTATGTAAGTTAAAACTTCGCTAACTATTTCCCAACTCATATCCATAATGCAATTTCACATTATTCAGTTGAGGATCTTTTTAGAGCATAGACATGTTTTTCTGTCAGGGAACAAAGCACCATAGTTTTTTCATATCTAATCATTTTTTTAAAGAAAGTTACCAATATTAAAAAGCGTACTACTATTATTCGGCATCTCTTACGAGGTCAAATGTGTGATAAATACTTATGGACATCACTGTCATTAAATTCAATTTTCTCCAGAACTTGCCTCATACAAGATCTGTATACCTCTAGAGCATTGGTTCCCATGTGGTAAGCGTAAGCCTGGAGGTACGCAAAAATTATATTGACAATGACGAAAAACGGCAAAAAAAAAAGGGTTTATTTTACGGAAAGTTCAATATTTAGCGGTATAATTAACAACAAATTTTATCCACAAAAATATTTTTTGAATAAAATTAATAACGAGAAAAGTTTATTGTTTTATTAAAAGTCTAATTATATCTATCTTCATTTGACCTAATTTTAAAAAACTAGGTTCCATAAAACAAGCTCAAAGATCACATTAAACTTATTAAGAGCCACATTGGACCATTTGCATACAAGATGAGTAACTGTTAAGGTTGATAAATAATTATTATACTTTCATTGTGGGTAATATGTTTTTTAAAATTACTTCTTATTTGTAAAAAAGAAAACTGAAATAACTTGTAAAATAGAAAATAAAAGCCTATAAATGTCATTAGATTTATTTAATTATTTAGGTAATCTATTTTTTAGTTTTTTTTTAAAGATAAGTGAGGTTAAGGGAAAAGAGTGAATGAAAAGTCTATAAAGGGTTATTCAACAACAACAAAAAAAGAGGTTGGGGAACACTGCTCTAGAGCGAATCCGCATTGCTCGTTTGGCATTCTATATATATTTTCAATTGTATTTCTTACCTAACATTTGAAGATTCGAATAATTACGATCCATCAGCTTTCATTTAATTATTCTTATCACTTGTGTATGAATTTACTTACTAACATCTTTATGCATACAAAAGTTTAAAATTTAAATCCTCTGCCTATATTGTAAATTATTTTTTATCAGGTAATTATATTATTCACAATTTTCTTTTATAATGTTTAATATTTGCTAAATTTGCATTTCGTCAAATGTGGGATAAAATTGTTGTAATATCGGAGACATTTTTATATTTCTCATCCTGTTCATTCTTTGATATTACTTTTGGAAAAATAACTGAGGATCAAACATTCTTTCACCCATGATTGTTTAGTGTTATTTTCTACAGTAAAGTAATTATAAATAACTACAATATGCAAGTCTAAGTTTACAAATTTTCTGAAGGAATAGTTTTCATTATATCTTTAAATTCATAAAATTCACACACAAAAATCTTGCATCCAGTGTTTATTTTTAAATTGTGATTTATTTATTTATTTAATTTATTTTTAATTTGGAGACGAACAATATCACAATAGAAACGCTATGTTTTTGCTGCTTTCTTGTTCTGTTAATGTTAAAAGTTAAAAATTAATTTATGGGAGAAAGGTGTATTTTCTCCTGTTGTAGTACAACAAATATCTTTTGAAATAAGGATTAATTAATTGAGATTAAATAAAATTTATCCTTAATTTATTATTTTATTTTTATAACATTGCATACATTGGAAATGTTCTTTCTAAGTTATGGTAAGTGTCGTAAGAGTAAAATTTGCTGATAATATTTTGCAAAATATTGATTCGTACAAAATATATATATAAAATAAACTGATCACTAGCTATGATTAGATGATTATTTTATATAAATCTCCTTTTACGATACCAACCATAATCTATGATCTCTGTATACAAAAAAAAATTTACATATATTATATATATAAACTGAATATTTTTAAATATATTAGCTAGCAATTTTGCTTTAACATCTGTAATAATAAGTTTATCAAAAGTAGATTTTAGATCAGTAACATTGTGCATGTGTTCAATAGTATCAACAGCTACAAAAAAAGATGATATTTTATGTTTTTTTTCTTTTTTGGGTTAGCTGTTATGGACATTGTATCAATGTGCGCAAATACATTAATGATGGACTTCATCTTCAACAGATTAATATAACTGAAAAATTAAATGAGTTTTAAAGTGTGGCAATATAATCTAATTTTTATTTAAAATATTTATAATGACTTTTCTAAAAAAAAATCTTTTGTTGTCTTTATTTATTTCTATCATAATTAAATTTGGAGAATTTCTTGTATATATTTAAAAAAGAAAAAAAAAATGATTTTTAACAACTTTAATCTCTTTTGATGTTCACCTAATTTTTATCATCTCTATCAGCTTTCGCCGTAATCAAATAAGAAGAATAAATGAATTGTGACTGGATGTGAGAAGAAATTATGGACTTCCATTTGACAGGATCTGGCATATGGGTTGAAGTGTAAAATTGCCTCATTATCTGAAAACGTTATGCTCTTTTCTGGATGGCCGAAGCTTAAGAATAGAATTAATAATTAATTGCAAGTCCGTAATCTCGTATATATAATTTTGGAGGACTTCGTACTAACTATGGGTGTCCACTTGAATTGATGATTGGGAAATGTTTTTTGAGAATCTTCTTCCGCCCAGAATAGTGAATGAATTCAATTTTTTTGCCCCATACATCCGGAATTAGATAGTGATATAACATTTAAAAATTACTAACGAATATTAATAATAGTAAATTTAACAAAGCTGTCGGGTGCGATTATTTACCTAAGGAATGCTTTAAATGTTTGCCACCTGCCTGGACACATTATTTGCTTGAGCAAAAAAAGTTGACATTTTTAATAAAGTCTGGAATTTTTTAATAAAGTCATGGGCTCAAATAAAATTAAAACTATTATTCAAAAAGGGAAATCCGGATGACCCATTTAATACTGAGGGATTGCTATAATCAATAATTTTGGAAAAAAAATTATTTCTATATTATATGAAAGGCTTCGCAAATGGGTTGAAAATTTAGAACTAATACCCGAGGAGCAGATGATTCAGGATGAAGTTGCAGGGATTCACCTTTTCTCTCTACTTGGCAGTAAATATTCAGTTGAGATTGAGTAGAAGGAAAGTTTTCGTGATATTTATTCATAGGTTTTAAGAGGGCCTTTGATTCTGTTCCCCATAACAAGCTCTGGATGAAATTGTATAGCATGGGACTGAGTGGTAAATTGCTAAGGGTAATCAAGAATTTATAGGAGAAGGCATTTATTGTAATATCTCAGGATGACACGAATTCAAAGAAAATGCCTTTTACAGAGGGAGCTCTTCAAGGGAAAGTCTTACTGCCACTTTTTTTCGCCCTTCATTTTTCTGAAATTTTTGATTTTTTTCAAAGGAGAGGTGTCAATATTAGAGTGGGATCTGTTAATGTTAAAATTTGCTGGTGATGTTGCAATTCTTGCTTCCATTTGGGGGGATGCTTCATTATCTTAAAGCAACATTGTGCTGAAAATCTTGTGACTGTCAATGTCAGAGCTCGTTCAGTAAAGGAGATAGTCCAGTAGGATTTAGGACATTTTTGTATGACAACAACGAGATTGAGATTGTCAATTGTTTTAATTATTTAGGTGTTTCGTTTAGCTCTTCTGGCAAGTTTAGAAAGGGGGCTAATTCTTTCGTAAATAAAACTGCAGTGCTAGATCATCAGTATTAAATTCATTACGTTCAAGAAAGGGCTGCAAAGAGTCGCCTATATGACTCAATTGTCGAAAGCGTTCTGCTCTATATGCTAGAAATATGTAGATATTGTTGAAAGACCACAACTGTCATTTTTTAAAACTGACTTGGTACTCTCCCGCAATACCCCGACGCCTGTCAGCAGAAGATTTTTGAACGAATGATAAGATGGTGGATATCCCTTTTGGCCATTCATGAATATCGTCTATCCAGAGTATGCTACGAAAGGTTGAAAGAATTCATTCATTTACCTTCTGATCCATTTAACTGAGTTGCGGAACTTTATAAATATCTATCCTACTCGGAGCCACGAGATATGGGAGTCGCAAAATTTGGGCACAATAAAAAAGAATTATAATAAGCGCACTTAAGAATGGCTTAGTCAGTAGACACACAGAGTTTACTTGCAACTCTACCTTTAATTTATATTATAGGTTAATCTGTAATTTCTATAATGAATGTAACGATATTAGTACACGATGTAATGTAGAAAGGATCAGAGTAATGGCACAAATTAGATTATCCTCTAAAAAATTTTCAAAACTTGTAATTGGTCGTAATTGGTAAAATGACAGGTTTTTATTTCATTCTCGAGAATTTAAAATTTGTATTGTTGGTCATGAAGACAGTATTATTTATTTTTTGTTCACCTGTAACATTCTGAAGAGACAAATATCTGAATAAATACTTGCTCTTTACCACAAATTTAAATTTGCTAGCTTAATGTTTGTTAAGTAACATTGATTATAAAAAATTATCTGATATTTATCTCTATATTACAAAATCACCTAAATTCAGAGAAATGTTACTCCTAGATACTCTGTAGATGCTCAATATTTACAGGTTGTATTCATGAGACCAATAGATAATAAATAAATATGTTATAATAATAATTCTGTCCATACCTAAGGTCCGTAGATTAATCAAGTAGCTCATTCATATTTATGCACTTTGTTCCCTAATGTGATGCAACACGCGAAAATATCTGACAGCACATGATCTATTCTTTTGGTATCCAATTATTTCTCACTGTAAACTATTATTTTTCATTATTTGCATTCTAGTTGATTTTTTATTTTATTTTTCCTAAAATTGAATATAGATTATCATTATTCTGTGATTATTAAAGAATTTATTATGTCAGTGATTTATGTAATTTTTTAATCTTTGTTAATTGTATATGTAAAACATGGCTCCTTGCTATGAAAATTATGTAAATTTTCTATAAGCAAATAAATAAAATACTTCAGTATAATATAGATGGTATAATTAATTACCTTTGTATTGCACTGATGTGGCAATTTAGAGAAAAGCTCAAGGTTGAAGGTACCTACAGAGTACTGGAAATATATATCGATTAAAATTGATAGGCCTTTTATGTGTTTTGTTCACACATACCTTCTCATACGCACATTCAGACCATATGCACTTTCTGAGGTGAACTCAAAACATGGGCAAACTCTGACAGATCTTACCCACCCCGCAATATATATAAACAATATATTTTACTATTCTTCATTGCATAATGTATAGAAATATACAAGGAGCTACAATAGATCTGCTGGATCATTTTATGGATTTGGGTTTTAACTTACGTCTTTGATAAAGGCTTCTTTCTGGAGTCGATTGGAGGCTTATGGATAAATAGAAACAGAGATGCATTCTTCTGCTTTGCCAAAATTTATTTCAAAAATATTTTTCAATATTATAAACAATTTAGTTCTTATTTTGATAGACGTTTTTCTTACAACTTGGCGTTTTTCTCGACCGCTGGTAATTAGGGTATGCTGGTCTTACACTAAATTAAACTTAAATTAAGTAAATAATTTAATCAAATTGGTGGTCTTTTATTCTTAAAGAAGCTCTTGAATGGGGAAATTGATTGCATGGAGCTGCTTGCTGCCATTCCTTTTCATGTACCACCTCGCTGCTTGCGCAGTACTTCGCACTTCGTGGTCCCTGCCGTTAAGACCAATGCGCTGTTCAACGCTGACATCATTTTTAGAATATGCAGGTCATGGAATGAGTATATTCCTAGTGATGTGGGTTTCCAAATGGCGTCTGGACTTTTCAAGAAACATTTTTGCATTACTTGAAGTTATACTGCTAATGTGCATGTATTATTTTACTATTATTATATTTATGTATCACATGTAATGACTTCAACCATAAGGCTTACGCCGTTGTTGATTTAATAAAAAAATAAAAAATAAAAAAAAACATATTTACAATTTTCGCCCATAAATGACCTATTTAAACACAAGAAATGACATTATTTTTAACTCATTTACTTCCTTTAAGCTCATCTACTGCTGAAGATAATGCAAGGAAACTCTTCTGAAATGTCCAAATTTGTTTCTTTTAATGACCAACACTTAATGTTTCAAATTTTCAACATCTCGTCATAATAATAATAACTCTCTACATCTATTTTGTACAGATACTCCTTTACCCAGGCTACAGTAGCTCTCAGTCGACATATTGTTTTAATACTATTCTTATATGGTTGAAATGAATATCGAGGTCGGTCAGAAAAAGAGGTTTTCAGCGACGTTTTGGCAAATTTATTACCTTCTTTAGGAAAACATTTATGGTTTCTCTTGTAATTGTCGCTAGTTGAACCATAGTTTTTAAAACCTTCAAGCAATAAATTTACCGATCGTCAGTAAAGATTGAATTTATTTTTCTGACCGACCTCGATATCTATTTTTATTACAATATCAAATACAGTGGTTGCAACATCAAACATCACTATTCTTATATAAATAATGTATTCTGTATACCATTTTCTATTTGATTATTTTGGATTTATTTCTTTATAGAAGCTTTTCTTCTCACAGCATAATTAATTTGCCAGTTTTCCTATCGGTAGATATTAGATCTATCAATGTACGTCTCTGAGGAATTTTTCTTTGCAGGTTAACATGAAATGTAGCTCTCTTTAGCTAAGTCTGCTTGTATATTTCTCCTAATTCTCATATGGAAAGATTATAATTATATTACATAATTATTTTATGCAATTTAACTTATTTTTGTATATATTATCCGTGCAGAAATATCGTAAAGTATATGGGATAGGTGAATAAAAAAAACTATTTCTTGCGCAAGTAACTTAACTTAAAATAAAGATATACAGTGGCTCAAAGTGAAAATGATATATTTAAACGAATCAGTTTCAATTTTATATTTATGTTTACTATTTAGACAGGGGAAAGTAGCAATTACATAAATTCCTTACTCAAGCATTGTAATTACTTTTAATAATCCACAGAAGTACAAAAAAGTTATAATATCAGTGTCTGCGCGGCAGACACCCAAGGCGCGGTGGCCAACGTACGCCAAGAAGCGAAATACAAAAATAAACAATAAATAAAACTCAATAAAAGTAGATGCAAAGGAAGAAGTTTCGACTTACCTTGACAGTGGTGCTGTGGCATGCGCAGATGGCGAAGTTGAGGCGAGAGGTGGATGGTTAAGGAATATATGGCGTGTACGTGAGTGTGCGTGGCGAAAGAAAGGATATCAGGTGAAAGGAAGGGGGTTGGGGTGCTCCGTGGAAGCGGATGACGCTACGGTTGAACTGCCAGACGAATGTGAGTACACCAAGGCGCGAACGATGTATCCTCTTGAAGGTGATGGCGCGAGAAGTGTTTCTTATTACTCACCGATGAATAAATGATGATGGTGATGGCGCGAGAAGTGTTTCTTATAAACTATCCGGGTGAATAGGCGCGTATAAGGCGAATAAATGTAAAGGTGAGTTTTACACTGACTCCACTAACTGCGGAGGATGAAGCGGAAAACAAGCTGCACAGGCGAGATATAGTAGGTAAGTGAGAGAGCTTAAGGCATTGGCCGGATGTGCCAGCGGAAGTAGTGGGGAAAGGAATATGAGGTGGAGTGATGCAATATTGGGAAGAACTAAACATATTAATTAAGAAACAGGGGAGAACAAAACGGAAGTAGCTAAGTGTACGGAGAACGCGCGCGCACGCACGGGCGGATGCACGCATGCGTGAGCAGGAGAGCTGGGCGCAATAACCACCGACCCAACATCCCGCCCGCCCTGAAGGCTCGGCTTAGCGGTTACTGGGACGGAAGCGGACAGAGTTTGGCTAGTGGACGGCGGATGGTGCTGGAAGCGGTGTGGACGACGGCGACACGGCTGATCGAGTCACGTCCAGGGTGGAGGGCGATGATGCGGCCCAAAGGCCATTGGCGCGGCGGAACATTTCCTGGTGAATAATGACAACGGTGCCGGATGCGACCTTCTGTAGCGAGAAGAAGCCATTTGGCACGTTGTTGGAGCGTGTGGAGATACTCCTGACGCCAGCGTTTCCAAAAGTCCTGTTGAATACGCTGGGTCAGTTGCCTGCGAGACAGGTGATTAATATTAAAGGCGGTAACATCGCGCTCAGGAGGCGCGGTAAGAGGACGGAATACCAGAAAATGACCGGGCGTGAGGGGTTCCGGGTCGTTCGGATCGGAAGAGAGGGCGCACAGAGGCCGGGAGTTCAGGATCGCCTCGACGTCGGTAGTCAAGGTGAGCAGTTCCTCGTAAGTGAGCCGTTGATCGCCCAAGACGCGGGTGAGGTGGTGCGTGGCGGATTTGATAGCCGCTTCCCAGAGGCCCCCAAAGTGGGGACTGGCCTGGGGAATAAACCTCCACTCAATGCCAGCGGAAGCGGCACCGCGACAGACGCTTGTTGGTGACATTCATCACCCAACAGGCGACCGAGTTCACGAAGTTCGTTGTGGGCTCCGACAAAGTTGGTTCCGTTGTCGGAAAAAATGGTGGTAGAAAACCCACGGCGAGCGGTGAAGCGGCGGAAGGCGGATGTAGATAACTTCGACGCGATCTCGAAGTGTACGGCTTTGGTGGTGAAGCAGATGAAAGCCACCAAGTAACCTTTAGTGACCACCGCGCCGCTAAGAAATGGCGAACCGTGGACACGCGGCTAAGAAACCGTGCTGCGGAGGCGAGCACTAGAAATGGCGAATGGGCCGGCAAAGTCAACGCCGGTCACGGTGAAGGCGGTGGCGGTGGTGACGCGTTGTGCGGGGAGGTTGCCCATGGGTTGGATGACGGGGAACGATTTAGCGGTGAAGCATCGGTTGCATTTCCCGATGCGAAGGCGCACCACATTGCGTCCAGCCGGGATCCAATAATGGCGGCGGAGGTAGGCGTGAGCGGCGAGAGCTCCTGCGTGTAGAAGGCGAATGTGGGCGTCGTCAATGATGAGCTGGGTGAGTGGATGCTTCTTGGGAAGCAAGGCGGAATAGCAAAAACCATATGGCAGAGGAGCAGACGATAGACGCCCGCCGACGCGAAGTACTTGCTCATCATCAACGAAGAGATGCAGCTGGCGCACAAGGCGGTGTCGAGATCGCGGGTCACGGGCCTCTTGGATTTCTTTATCCAAGTGCGTGGATTGGGCCAGGCGTATTAAGGCTAGAGTGGCAGCTTGAAGCTCAGAGGCGGTGAGAAATCCAATGCGGTGGGCAGAGGGGTTGCGGCAGTAAAAGCAGAAGTGCCGACAATAGGCGGTGACACGCTTAAGGGCCATCAGCGATTGAAGATGGTGTCGTCCTCGGTGGTGTCGACGAGCACCAGCGAGGCGGGGGGTTGGGCCTCTTGTTCGATGGACTCCCCATCGAGAGGCGCGGGAGCGCAAGGCCAGGAGGGGGGGCGGTGGCAAGCCAAGACCACAAGGGGTGGTATAGAAGATGATGGGGCGCGAGTCCTCTTGACGCACAGTCGGCGGGATTGTCTAGGGAGGAGACATGGCGCCATCCGTTAGGCGGAAGGATCTTGAATTTCAGCTACGCGGTTGCCGACGAAGGTCTTCCATCGGTGACTCTTATCACAAATCCAGGCGAGTGCACCGTGGAGTCGGAGAACGCGGTGATGAAGGCGCCGAGATGGGGGAGCATGCGTGTGCTGACTGCGTGAAGAAGCTTCGCGAGAAGATGGGCACCGCAAAGCTCCAGGCGCGGTAAGGAGATGGTTTTGTTGGGGGCCACCTTTGATTTGGCGGTAAGAAGATGGACATGATGGTGACCAGTTGCGGTGGTGGTGTGCAAGTACAGACCGCGGCGTATCCGGATTCGGAGGCATCGCAGAAGCCGGCAAGATGATGAACCGACGAGAGATGGACGGCGGGCAATAGGCGCGGTATTTGAAGGTTGCCAAGATCCGGGAGGTGACTTTGGAAGTCATGCCAAGGCGTGACGAGCTCCTCGGGAAGGGTTTGATCCCATTCTAATTGGAGGCGACATAGCTGGCGGAAGAACAATTTGGCGCGGAAGGTGACGGGAGTGAGCCAGCCGAGAGGATCGAAGATGCGCGCCATCTGGCTGAGAACGGTGCGTTTGGTGGAGGCAGGATCACTCATGCGGACGGCGTAGAAGAAGGTGTCCGCCATGGGGTTCCATCCTAGCCCCAGAATTTTGAGGACGGGGTCGCGATCTAGGTACAGCGGATCTTCAGATGGTGGGAGGCGGCAATGGTCAGGCGCCTTGCAGGAGGGCGGGAGAGTTGGAAGCCCACTTCCGCAACTCGAACTCGCCCGCCATGAGCAGCTGCTGCAGTTGGGCACGTAGGGCTTGGGCTTCCGCCTCCGACGAAGCGCCGGTGAGGACATCATCGACGTACACATCGTGGAGGAGGGTAGCCTGGGCGTGAGGATGCTTATCTCCTTCATCAGGCGCCAGTTGGCGAAGGGTCCGTAGGGCGGGGGCGCTCGTTGTCGCGGAAGGAAGCGATAAACCGTCCCGTTTTGCATACGGCAGAGGGCGATGAGGCCCATAAAGGACCCAGCTGAGGTGGTATGAAAGGCGGCAGGAGTATGCAAGATAGGCGGGAGCCTGCCCGGGAGAAGAAGGTAGGGAAGGACATCATTCCCAAGAAGAACATCAATGTCTCCAGGTTTGTTAAACCGGCAGTCAGCGAGGCGAAGATGCTTCAGTCGGGCCCAGTTGACCGGCAGAGTCTGGTGCGGGGTGGGGGGAATGATGTGGTCAAGCACCAGAACGGGTACGGAAAGACGAGGCTGATCACCGGGGTGCAAAAGGGTGACGGTGGCGCGGTAATGCGAGAGGGTGGAGGCGTGGGAACCTAGAGTGGCGATTCGGGAGTCCAAACGCTGAAGCGGTAGACGAAGGCGTTGAGCACAGGCGCGGGTGATGACAGTCACATGACTCCCGGAATCGACGAGGGCGCGGGTAAGATCACCATAAGGAGGATTTTGTAGGCGTAGGTGAACGGTGGGCATGAGTTCGGGTGGAGGCGAGCGAAGGGCGGCGTTAAGCGGGAGCGACGGTCAATAATCCAGCAGAAACGGGTCGGAGAGGTGCCGCCTATTTGTGCGTCCACGGGAGGCGGGAGGCGATTGAGGGCTCGGGGTCCCAAGCCCCACCGACTACGAGGAGGGGAGGTGTCACGCTCAGCCTCCCGATAGGCGGAAGCGCGAGGAGAGAGGCGGTGAGGGGGAATCGTGGGGCGGGGACTGTTGAAGGCTCGGGCGAAGACGGATGGACAAGGGGGACGCTTGGTGACGGGAGATGAAGAATGGTATATGGCGACGTCGGCACAGTTGGCACGTCTGTTCCGAGCGGCATCGGTCATGAAGGTGACCGTCGGACAGACAGTTCCGGCAAACATGGTGGCTCATGACGAAGTCGCGCCGACGTCCCACGGGCATTGATTTAAATGCCACACATTGGCGAACAGTGTGGTCTGGGCCACAGCAGTAGGCGCACAACGAGGGGGAGCGGGGCCGCGACGGAGATACAGTCGCCGTAGTGGATCTAAGCGGCGTAGGGCCGGGGGTGTGGGCGGCGCGAGGAGGCGAGGACAGGCCAGCAAATCTCCGCAGTGGGGGGAGGGCGAAATGGAACCGAGTCGGACGCGAGGCGACGGGGGGGGTGATGCGACGCGGGGAAGGGGATGAGGCGTAAGGAAAGGGGATGAAGGCGCTGAAGGAAGGCGGTGACGTCCGCGACCGTGGGAAACTCGACAGTCGCATGTTCGAGTTCAAACGTTTCCCGGGTCCGGGCGTCAAAATGGCGAGTAACTAAGAAGAAGATGAGGAAGGAGGCGAGATCTGGGGCGGTTACGGTCAGTAGGGCGTGAGCAGCCTCCAAAGGGCCAGTATGGATCTGCTCCAAGTTCTGGACGGTCGGAAAAGGAGTTTGGGAAGGCACATCGAAGAGGCGCTGGAGAAGGGTTTTGCGAAGTGCCGGCGATTGTCGTATGCCGTACACAAGGCATGCCAGGCGCGGCCAAATTGACCCTCCTCCAGCGGAATATTCGCAACGATGGCGCGAGGAGGTCCTTCGAGCACCCCGAAAAGATAATGGAGGCGATCGATGTCTGATCAATTACGATTGACTGAAACAGGGCGCGGAATTCCCTCCAGCGGCAGATGTCACCGGAGAAGGTGGGAATGGGAATTGCGGGAAGGCGCGGATGAGGAAGAGGGTTGGAGGAAGCGGTGCCGGCAGAAACAGGCGCGGTTGGTTGCTGAGGACGGGCCTCGCCGAGGATTTGCTGGAGGCTAAAATAAATAAGGCGAATCTCCTGACACCTATCCTCGAAAGTCCCCTTGGAGAGGCCGTCTGGAAGATTATCCGCATGCTTAAGCGGGTCAACGACCTCGAGGAACGACTGAAATTCCTTTGCCAAGAGATCTTGGCGGACAAGTGCGAACTCGCCGATGAATAAATGGATGAAACTATCCGGGTGAATAGGCGCGTATAGGCGAATAAATGTAAAGGTGAATTTTACACTGGCTCCACTAACTGCGGAGGATGAAGCGGAAAACAAGCAGCACAGGCGAGATATAGTAGGTAAGTAAGAGAGCTTAAGGCGTTGGCCGGATGTGCCAGCGGAAGTAGTGGGGAAAGGAATATGAGGCGGAGTGATGCAATATTGGGAAGAACTAAACATATTAATTAAGAAACAGGGGAGAACAAAACGGAAGTAGCTAAGTGTACGGAGAATGCGCGCGCACGCACAGGCGGATGCACGCGTGCGTGAGCAGGAGAGCTGGGCGCAATAACCACCGACCCAACAATCAGCATATACAACAAATTACAATACTTACTGCAAAATTAGGTCAAAATGAAAATGATACACATTCTTTTTTCTAAATGAAAAACGAAAACAATAATTATTTTTTTCTGTAATACTTTAAAGGTAAGCCTTTGTTAGCAATTTCCTCATGAAGACGTTTTGGGATGGAATTCACCAATTTTCCGTGTAGTCCGGTGAAATTTTATCCCATTCTTCTTGCAAAACCCTTTGAAGAGTTTCTTTATCCGATATTTCGTGTTTCCTTATTTCTGTCTCTAGTTTAGCCCAAAGATTCTCTATCAAGTTAAGATCTGGTGATTGAGGTGGTGTTTTTGGAATGGTAGAACAATTGAACGTTAACCATTCTTGGACTAAATGTGCTGTGTGCTTCGGATCATTGTCTTGATAAAACACAAAATTGTCTTTAATATTTAATTTTTCAGTACTTGCCTTCAAATTTTGTCGCAGAATGTCTATGTAATTGTGCTTGTTCATAATTCCTTCAATGAAGTGCAAATTACCTGTCCCAGCTGCTGACATACAATCCCAAACCATTACTATTCCATCATCTCCATGTTTTACAATGAGCCTAAGATTCTTTTCTTTTAATTCTTTTCCTGGCTTTCTCCACACGTAACCACGGCCATCTGACCGGAAGATGTTGAATTTAGATTCGTTGGTGAATAAAACTCCATCCCAGAAAGTAGAATCTTTTTTTGAGTACTCTTGCGCAAAATGCACTCTTGACTTTTTTATTTTTTTTTTTACTGATGAAAGGTTTCTTTCTAGCAACCCTCCCATGAAATTTATTTTTTCTTAGAACGATCCTGTCTCTAGGTGGACTTTCTTATGCAAATATTTTCGAATTTCACCAGCAAGTTTCGGGGCACTTAATCTGGGATTTTTCTTTATTTGTTGGAAAATCCATCTTTCATCAGCAGCCGTAAATATTTTTTTGGGACTTGCTCTAGCTTTTTTGTGAATCGTTTTATATCTTCTGAACCGTTCTATGATGTGTTGCACTGTCGAATGACTTTTCTGGATCATCTGAGCAATTTCTCTTATTGAATTCCCTTTCTGATAATGAGGAACTATCAGCTCGCGCTCTTTTAATGTTGTGCGTGCACCCATTTAAAAATAAAGCACTGAACTGCACAGCAGAACTCACTATAAATAACTTAATGCCTCTTTCTAAGTCAACAATAACAAGTGACAGGCAAACTAAAGGTCAATGTAGTATGTATGCACATGGTAAACATGGAGCTGTATCGTTTTCACTTTGAGTATATTTCTGTTGAAATTAATTTATTTGCCTTCTAGTTAATAAATACTTTTGCCAATTAATATTTTTTTAGTGGTATTCAAATATAGAACTATTTGTCATTTATGACAGATATTTCTGTACATACCATCTTCTGAAAGTTTCTATTACATATTTAAAATTTTAGTACTTGGTGTATCATTTTCACTTTGAGCCACTGTACGAGTATATTGATGCAGAAATATCTAAAATAAGTTAGTCTAGTTCTGTTCCTTAATATCAACTACTTTTTATGTCAAGTTCATAGGACTATTATAGTGCGACTTTCTTCAAGAATAATGCTTGCAATGATCATTGTAATATATAATAAACGGCAAATCGAAATTACCAGATAATTTAATTATAATAATGCCTTTTAGGTTATAATGTATTATAAAAAAGTAATTTTATTTATTTATATTGTTATCTTATATATACAGAAAATACTGCTGTATTTCAAAGTTCTTCCACAGATTGTATAGAATGAACGTATGAGTTTAAAAACGTACTCACTGTTGATTAATGAGATAATTATTCCTTTATAAATAACTAAAAACTAGTTCAATAGAAAATTATCGCACAAAATTCAACCAATCTATTAACAAATAGTTATGCAAAAAATTAGCACATAAAGCTTTCAAAAACACAGTAAAAATAATGAATTGAATAAAAATAATAATTAATTCAGTTACTATAGATCAGTTAATGAATATAAATTTTCTGCTGCATCATTGGCTCCCTCACTGTCAGTATCACTACCTTCGTATTGAATCATTATTTGTTCAATTTCGCTAAGAACTTCCTCAACTTATCGGCTACGTTGTCCCCAAAAACCTGCTCTGAATCAGTTGACTTTTGCATTGTTGCCATAGCCAATATAGTTCTTTATTTTTTATTTCTCCTCGCTCTCATTTTCACTGTATTCTTTTTCCGCTGTAATGGTTAAAAATTTGATGCATGTGAAGGTTGGTAATCTACTATTTCCAGAATTGGAATTTCCTGTAAAAATAAATTATATTGTTGTCACGTGAAAGATGTATTTCTGAGAATGTGTTTGGGATTACGTCAGTCGATGTAAAGATTTGCAAAATCAAACTGAATTGAGTCCTGAAAAATCTACAAGTGTTTTGGCAATATGTGCTCTGCATAATTTCTTGATGATTCGCGCATCCACCAATAATTTCTATGCAACCAGTACAGATTTTGACAGAGAAATGAAGAAGTTGAAACAGGACAATGGCAAAATGAAGAAAACTTCGTAAATGGAACTACTTTATGCCACTTGCTACAATAGTTAATGACAATAGCTACAACTCCAATCAGTGCAAGGTCCCACGCGACATTTTCAAACATTAAAAAACAATCAGTAAAAACATCTTAAACAATTAGGGTATGTTGTTCTATAAAGTGACAATTGAGCAATTGTAATACAAACCAAAAAATATATTTTATCTGTGAAAGTTTTTTTGTTGACCTTATTTATAATTTACTTTCATTATTATTGTATAGGTGTGTTGCGATTCTGTTTTACCATACGTTCCGACAAGGATGTGCTAAACACTTACATAAAAGGCCAATCTGAAACAACAAACAAATCTGAATCTGTGAATACTGGATAACATCTGGTATTTTATTGCTGAATATTTATATTTTTCCTGACTGGTTTCGGATTTTCATCCATCGTTCAATGAATTGCTCTGACGATGGATGAAAGTTCCGAAACCGGACAGGTCAGGAACAATATAAATATGCATGCTACTACGGATAAAATACCAGATAATAAACAAATCCCTTAAAGACATAAGATCGTAACTTTCTCAACACATAACAGCCAAAGAAAAACAATATACACCAAAATTAAAGACAACACCCCATACAACAAACCAACAATTTAGTATATGAAATTAACTGCAAAAAATAGTGTAAATAAGTTAGATATATCTATTGACTGGCATCAATTATTATACTTATAACAATACTTATCAACCCATAAATCAATTATACATATTCATTGAATCCCTCGATACGTGAATTTTAACTCCTTCCCCTAACCTCAAAAATCAGTGTAAATAAGTTAAAAATATCTATCGATTGTCATTTATTATTATACTTACATATCAATTATTATTTAAGTACACTTACCGCAGGGACTTGTCTTTATACTGATCTAGAACTGAGTTCCAGAAGTAAGGTTTCAACTCACACTCACTAATTAAAACTTGCGTTTTATCGCTTATCCATTCCGACGTCTACCGGCATCTTTTCCTTTGGTCTTTTTCAAGACATTTTCCCACATTGCTTCCCATTTTTTCTTCAAAGTAATAAAACATAAATCACACACAGTGAAGGCAAACTAGATGTCTGCATTGCCAAAGAAGTAACTGACTAAAACACCGACGGATGTGCTCGTCAGTGATTTCTTTGACGCTTTCTTCTAGTCAGCGAGGAATGTCAGTGACAATGGCGTGTATTCACGGTACAATAAAACTTCGATGTCTTGTCAGTTAACTGAACGCAGTTCGCAGTGTACACTGACCTGTGATTACAGCAATTGACTGCAATGGCATCCAGTAACTGACCAAAACACTGCCCGTGTAAATGGTCCTCTTTAAGGGATATTTTGAATACATTTGCTTTAAAAAGAATTTTCTCAAGAAGAGCATCTTGACTGAGTAGGCTTCAGTTAAAACTTAATTTTCTAAACAAAAAAAGCTTTGAAGCTAATATGGCTTGAATCTGCAAAAAATGTTCGTAATTTTGATCGTTTTTAATTAGAAAATAATCTCTGGATAACCATGTAGTATACTATTTTGTTTGATTACTTTCATGTATGAGTTGTAAATACTGGTTGTGTATACCGATCTTAAATAGGATCGATTTGCGTCTAGCTTTTGCAGATTAGAATTTGCATTATTTCAAGAATTCTGTATCGTTAAAAAATTTGTAAATTTTTTGTAAACATGCAAAAATATTAAAATCAAATAAAAATCGATAGAAATTAACAAAGTTTAACAATCGATAAATTCCTTGTCAGCTGAATATTTTGTCATCAACGCGATCTCTATTCTTATTTTGATCAGTCCATTAATGGTAGTACATATTTGTTTTAAGCGGATAAACTTCTAAATTCCAGATTAATAATTATTGTAGAGTGGATTATTGTAAGTTCCATGTTTCATCAGATTATGGATATTAGGTCAGTGTTTAACCGAATTACTCATTAATATATCCAAAAAAGATGTTTGAATTGAAATATGTTCATCTGAAAAGCCATTCAAGTAATAGACCATATCACTGCGAACATTGCGATGCTGCGTTTTGCCGAAAGCCATACCTGGAGGTCCATCTACGGTCGCATACTGGGGAGAGGCCTTTTCAGTGCGATGTCTGTCATAAACACTTTAGTCAGAAAAGTAGTTTAAATACACACAAAAGAATACACACTGGAGAACTTCCATACGCGTGTGACGTTTGTGACAAACGATTTTCTGTGAAAAGTTATCTTGTTTCTCATAGGTAAATTATTTTTATTAACTGCTATTAATTATTGACCTAAGATATAGCATTTGATTTTATTATTTATTTATAGTGACAAAAAACTAATCATTGCTTACAAAAGCGGGAGATATAAACCTACACCTAAACTCACTATTTCACTTTTTAGGAGAAAAAAAAATAGTTTTTTTGACGGAATTCCTTCAAGTTCCTTATAGACCAATTTGTTTTAGCCAAATATTCATTTTTATGCTTTAATGCTATTTGCAAAAGTAAAATCACATCTTTTAGATTTTTCTGCAATTTTTTTTTGTCTTCGACTAGTTTTGAACGTTCTCATATTAATAAAGAATGTGTCGTCTTGCATCACTTGAAAGCTGTTTTCCTATACTAAAAACATTTTAAAAAAGTCAAAAGATTCAAGACGTCCATCATCGAAGTGTGATTAACTAAAATCAATTTTAGATAAATAGGATATGATGCTGTTAGTCACACTGTTATGTTCAAAACTAGTCGGTGACCACAAAATGAAGTGGCAGATTATTAAGATAAAATTTGAGTTTTTGATAAAATAAAATTATATCTTGGCAATCGTGGCTAAATTCCTACAATTTTCTTTCAGATGGAGTCATATCGCAGATAATCCACTATCATGCGGGGAATGCGGTGAAAAATTCACTGCAAAATCCCTATACTTGTGCCATGTCCAATCGCACACTCTTTTGAATGGTTTTATATGCAGAATTTGTGGGAAATCTTTCAAACGTAGTGGCTACCTCCAGAGGCACTATTATACAGCGCATAGAAATTCCTCTGGTAGTAGTCCCCAACACCTTCTAACTTACTCAAATACAAAGCCTACGACGAGTAAGAATTTTGTTTATAATTATACTTCTCGTTAAATAGAAAACACAAAAAAAAACTCTGGTTAAAAAGGATGCTAATATAAGTTCTCTTCATGTATGTTTTTTTTAATAGGTTGTTTACAGCAACAGCAACAACAACTTCAACATCAACATAATATACCACAGTGAGAGGTTGTGTATAAATAATAATGTCTTATTGCACATAAATTTCCTTTTTTTATTTTAATTTTTGATTTGTTTTTGCCTTGTACTGCGATCCAGAAAAAAACTTTATTAGTTAGAAGACAGTTCCTAGTGAAAATAGACTTGACAAAATGTTACACCTGTAACTTCCCTGTACCATAAAGAATTTGTCAATAACATTATCATCCTTTTAAGGAACGAAAAGCCATATTCATTTTTATTTTATTTATTAATATAGTATACGACTGACTCTTGAAAAAGTGGCATGCTTTTTCTTCTATATTCTAAAATTTTTTTTTTTAAATATCTTATTTGAAAATTAACTATATAATTACTTATAGATTTATTATTTGCGTATAAGATTCGTTATTATTTATTTCGCTTTACATGCTTCATTCGGATGCAAGTATCAAAATGTTGGCACTCACTACATTACAATTTATGCAGCATTCACGTCCACATTTTTCCCTTCTTGAATTGAAGGTATGTTAAATTTTTGTAAAAAAAATCAAGAAAAGAAAAAAGTGGTAGAATATTGAAATTTAAAAATATCGGAAGCAGTATAAACTAAGGATATTGAAAATACACAAAGCCACTTGGGTTACTGTTATAGTGCTTCCTTCTTTGTAATTATTCTTCAAATGTAAATTGTGTGCAATAAAGTAAAATAAGTTAATTTTCTAAATGAAAAAGTTGCTTCATTAAAATTGCAGGATTAATGTACAAAAAGACTTTTGTATAATGAGAGAAAAGTTAGAATTATATTGTTAAATCAGGATAAAGCAGTGGCATTCTCCATTACAATTACAAACCAAGTATTTCTTGTACGTATATTGAGTCTTCATCTACAGCAAGCTTCAAATTAATTCGGAAGAAGTGAAAAAGAGAAATAAATAGCCTTCCCTCCATAGGCCTACTGGGTCATTTAATTTGTCCAAACTTGGGTTTTTACATTGAAAGTGAATAGTTTTATTATTAAAAATGGGTGATTGGGGGGGGGGGTAGATGCTTGGAATTGCTTTCTTTTTTTTGCTACTTTTTCCTGTCCAAGCGTCGTCAAACTGATTGAAATCGATGTTTTTTTCTCTCAAGCCCTTTATTATTTCAGAAACAGTTATAAAGAGAATGCTAAATTTTATAAAATGCGATTTATAATCACTTGTTTATAAAAGGTTATTACAATCAGATTCTGTAATTATGCCCAGAGCCGGAAGTATCTGGGACGTATGTCCCAGTGAATTTGAAATTGCTCATATTTTATTAATTTTAAATAATATATGGTTCCAACTTCATTTCAAATGCATTCATATAAACATTTCTTTGTTTATAATGAGATGTTTATACGGAAATGGCCAGATGAGTTTTAAAGGAAAAACAATTCTTTCCACGTTTCGGAAAGCTTACAGGAGCTCTGTAAAATGATTAGAGAAAAGGTACAGTTGTAGTGAAGAAAAATTGAAATTAACGAAATATTAACAGAACAGAGTAAGCATAAGATATTAAAAACAAGAAATTATAACACACAAGAAATAATTACATACATCTCCGGCACTACAGCCCGGTCCGGCCCTGGCCTCCAAAAGAAATTGTCGCCATCGGTCTCGATTCTCAGCCATTGTCCACCATCTTGTTGCCATAAGAAATAATTACTTGTTTTTAATATCTTATGCTCAATCTGTTCTGTTAATATTTCTTTAATTTACATTTTTCTTTTATTTATTATAAATCTACGCACATTTTCTTCGCTACAAAAATGTACCTTTTCATAATAAACTTCACAGAGCTCCTGAAGAAGGGTACCAATGGTACCCGAAACGTAGAGCAACAAAGAATTTTTTTGTCTGTAAAACTCCTTTGGCCATGCCGTAAAAACACTTCAACATAATTTGAAGGCCTGACGATTTGAAAACCATTTCTTTGTTTATTATAATAATAGAGTCCTATACTCGGGTCATAAAAAAATTGACTTTTGATTTTTTTTAGAGCCTTATTATAAAAATATTACACATTAACATATACTTAGACTCTTCCATCTATTGAGATTAGGCCATTTCTGGAGGATAGTTCTTAATCAGCATGACAAAATATATGTGTAGTATATGGAAATAAATTGATGATTTGGAGTATCTGTTTAACGTGATCCCAGATCTGTACTAAACATGGCTTTCTCGTAAGCCGTAGTACTTCAGTGACCAATACTGTTCATTATTAAATCAACTGAATATTATGTCTTATTTTGTTCAAGTGCTGGAGATATGCTGTGTAATGTGATTAAGTTGTTAGATCTAAAGAGACATATTCGATTTATAGTTATTTCTCTAAAAATTGCTAGTTTTAGTAATCTTATCTTTGGTATATTTCATTGGTAGTATTATTTTTATATAATTTTTTATTTTAATTATTTAATTTTTAATTTATTTTTATCATATTATTTATGAGGATTTGAGTGTTTAATTTAATTTATTACATTTTATGTAAATAAGTTTTATTTATTACCAATTCTGCAATGTATGTTGGTATTTATTGTTATTATTTTCTTTTTAATATAAAGTGAATTGTCTAACATTATAGAGTTAGTCTCAGGCTTATTGTATTAACCTACTACATATTTACAAAAATAAAGAAATATTAACAGAAACAATTCTTTTTTTAACAAAAAAAAAAAACCGTTTACTATAAATTTTAAGGTTGAAATTTATTTGTTTAAATTTATATATTTTCATGTTTAGGAATAATGGAGAAACTACCCAGTGGTAGCTCTCCAGAACTCTTTAGTCCCTCATGTTCCTTGGAAAGAATGGACAATTTTATAAGCCTAGGGCTTTTGGTGTGAGCGATGGACTGGACCAGTGATGGAGCAACTCTGTACATAAAGATTTCTACAGGCTACAAATAAAGAAATCATTATTTATTCCTTTATTAGGATGAATTTTTTCAGTTCATGAACATGTTAAATAGATTTTAAGTATAATATGTAAGATGGTATAAATATAATACGTATGAATTGTTACAAAAGATAACAAACACCGTGTGAGCATTTTATATTTATTAATTTTGTTTTGTAATACATAGACCTTTTGGCCATTATTTCCTATTGCTCAGTATGGATTCTGCTAGTATTATACATTGATTTCCTTGTAATTTGGGCCTTCAGGTTTGATGCGCAGAGAACAATTTTATTTCGGAACAGGCAACATGAAAAACCCGATATGCCTCAGGGGAAAAAACTACTATTATATATCAGTCGAAAATAAACAAACCTGACTGAGCACGATGAGTAGCTAGATATGATGTCAATTTTCACTTTTTGGCCTTATTTTCCACTTTTCTCTTTTTTAGTTTTTTAATCGCATACATATAATTGGTAATGTATTAACAATGGAAGGGATTAGCTAAGTGGTTAGCGCGTTGGACTCCCACGTGGAGGTTCCGGGTACGAGTCCAGTGCTACCCTTCGATTTTTTCTTCTAGAAGTCTCACTGTTCGATGACGGACAGTATTTGTAGCGAGAGAACACTGTCCGGAAGTCGGCAGTGCACTGAGAAGGCTCCGGGCGCTAATAGACCATAGATGTTGACGCTCCTTAAATAAATAAATAAATATTTTTTCGTGGATATTAATGATAGAAATAGTAGATTTCGTGGATATTCCACAATGCTATATTTTTGGAAGCAAATATGTGCATTTTCAGTTATATATGAAATTTGTAAGTGGGTAATATCCATATAAGTAATAAACCAGATGTAAATAGCAATAAGTGAAAGGCGTGTGATTATTCAAACCAGATTTTCCTCTTTTTTTAATATATATAGTTATGTATAATATATTTAAGGTTATACAGCATTTCCAAATTAGCTTAAACATTTTTTAATTGTAAAAGCAAATTAATGGGTGAAGGGATTAAAGAATAAACTTTTCAACTTTAAAGAAAAGTATATTTTCCGACGGATTTGTTTCGGTGTCTTTCCTCAGGAAGTATCAAGGAAAGGTAAAGGTGTTAAATGAATTTTCTAATTATTTAAACTTTTTCCACATTTGTTAAAACGTTGTAATAAAATTTTTCAAAAATTGTTGAGGTTTTGGGTCAGGAAGTAAAAAAAACAATCTTAGTTCTCTAAACGTTTCGGGAAAGCTTTCCATCTTCAGTAGGGCACACCTATTGTTAAAATACAGACTTATTAATAGTTACGATACAAATTTTTGTAAAAATATCGAAAATAAAATTGTCTTACTTGCAGTGTGTTTGGAGTTTTACTAATACCTAACTTATAAGTACATGTAACTGGATCGTTTTGGGAGAGAGGATCTCTTATGGTTAAACGATTATTTACAGAAAAAAACAAAACAAATTAAGAATTTATTTTTTTGATAATGTTTGTAGTCGAGTTAAGTTCTGTATCTGTATTTAAGTTGATTGACTCTTTAGTTGCATTAATGTGTATTGATTCTTTTATCAGCCTGCTGTGAACATTGTTGTAATATGATCTTATAAGGCTAATATTGGCAAAAAACGCTATGTACACAACACAGAAAGAATATTAGTGAAACCTCTGTAGGCCCTTTGTGCATTATATGAGCATTAGGGGTCTCCAGCTGAGATATTCGAGTACACCAAAATCCCGAAGAAGCGTCTAATTTAATGCTTTCCTGTGGGTTGAGTACGATATATTACTCACTTTGTTTTATACATTTGAGTACCAGTTTTATAGCCACCAGTTCTCCATGCAAAATTTCAGCGTTTATACCATAGAATTAGCAGAGTTATTACGGAAAGAAAGTGGCCAGCCCAACTTGATCAAGTTAGACTGGCCACCAATTTCTATTTTTAAATAGAGTTTTTAAAATGCTTTTTTTTTACCAATCGTTAGTGCTGCGTTTGTGCCGGCGATTTACCAAATTTCAACGTTCGTGCCATAAAAATGAAAAAGTTATTAAACAAATAATGTGGCCGGTACAACAACGTCCAGTTGGACTGTCCACAAAATTTATTTTAACTTTTTTAAACTTTTCTTTTTACCAATCGCCAATTTCAGCGTTTGTGCTGTAACATTGACAAAGATATTAAGAAAAAAAAGTGGCCAGCCAACAAGCGTCAAGTTGGACTGGCCACAAACTTTATTTCCACTTTTTAAAATTTTTCTTGTTACCGATCGTTAGTGCTGCGTTTGTGCCGCCGATTCACCAAATTTCGACGTTTGTGCTGTAAAATTGTCAAAGATATTGATGAAAAACTGTTCGTCCTACTTGAAAACCAAAGGCCATAGCTGCAGCTAATATTTGGAACTGCTGCTCACTAACCATCAACGGCCCTTATCACGGCCACAACTAAAATGCTTCCGATTTCTTTTCCGGCTACCGATTTCTTTTCAGATTTTCGAACTTTTTTCTTCGCTAATCTTAAGTGCTCTATTTGTGCTAGGGATACACCTAATTTCAGCAACTGACAGGTAAAACTTCTGCATACAGAAAAAAATGTTTACTTTTATTAAGTGCTTAAGGTTTCGGGTCAGGTATCAACGGTTTGATCAAACTTCCAGTAGCGTCTATTGACAGAACAGTGTAATTTCTCGAGCCATAACTTTTATATAATTGAACTTGGACTGGAGTCCAATAGTGGATGGAAAAAGGATCCAACCCGCAGTTAAGAATACTGCCAACGTATGGTAAAGTATATTTCAGTGACCAAATTGATAGTATAGGGTTACTGTGCACCCGCTTCTCCAGATTAGCCTCATATTTTGGCTGACGATAAATTTGTTCCGAATGAATATGAGGAGGTTCTTGATCGCCAAACTGCATAAGCCTATTTGCTAGTTCTCTTCGATATGATGATGCCGAAATTTGTTGCAGGCCTTCAGCAACTTTTAACCTTCTTATTCCGGATAGCTTTCTTTTTATTGCACTATCGTGTTTCACTTTTTCATCATAATCGTAAACCTTACAGTGCATTTTAATGTTGCTTTGATCTTCGTCTTGTACTTTAACTATGATTAAAATGGCTCCACACTGTTTGCCTCACAGAAAATATTTCCCGTACCCGTCCTAAATATCCATGTACAACGCAACTTCTTAGTCTGGAATAGTAAATCATAAAGTACATGGGTCCATTGTCCTTTAGGCAACACAGTTCTTTTGCAGAATGTAATGTAGGGTCTGGCTATTTCATTTCGAGCGGTGAAGACTGAAATTGGATTTATCAATTTCCGTATTTTTTCACCTACATCCACATCATATTTAAGACAATCTGTATCACTTGAATTACTTTCTTTATTATCTTCAACAGATGGGCTGACTTGTAATGCAATTGGTTCTTCTTTTGAGTTATGAAGCTCTGGTAAAATTTGAGTGACATTTCTTCTTAAGAAATTATATAAAGCCTTTATACCCTCAACAATTCTGGAATAAATGGTGCAGGTATTCTACCACAAAACAGTATATTGTCTCTATACATTTCAATAGCACTGAGCACTTGATGAGCAGGAACATTACCTTTTCTTGGCATTTTGTCAGTTTCAATAAACTTTAAAAATTCAAAATACTGATGTGCAAGAAGAAGATGATGACTGTGTTTTAGGCCGAATATGAATTTTCTTGGTTTTCGGAAGTAATTGATACCGTCCAGGCAAAATTACAGCTGGTTGAAATAGTGAAGAAGATAATTTATTCTCTTTGCTGGAAATAGTGCCGCCTTTGCAGCGCACATGTCACAAGCTACCCCTTTGGTCGGCGATCATGGTGCCACTTTTTGGAGCTCAGAAGAAATCAACCAGTTCTTATATGAAAGCTGTTCAAAGATTTAAAATCGTCAACTTTTCATAATAACACACCCATATCTGCAGATATGTTAATTATGAAGCATATTGGCGCCCTAAGGACATATCAAATTGAGTGCCAGTAAGTTATTAAAAGATAGTACCAGTAGAAATGAACTATCCACCAGCCCAAAGGAGGATGACAAATATATGATACAAACTTCATTTCCTGCAGAATCTATTTTCTAAAAACGGCCGAGGGAAGATGAAAACTGGATGGGAAAGAACAAACCATCAAAATTAAGGAAAGCGAGCTCTTCTTATTTTTCTTTGCAAAAGAAGAAATTTCTAAAGACATGGGAATGCCAGGCATCTTAAAAAATGGCAGTAGATTACCTGGTATCAAATTTAATAATGAAAAGTACATGTTGGAAAATACATGTCCACTTGATTCTGTGGTCCAAGGATTTGCTTTCCTTTGCAGTTATTCTCCAAATATATCTGCAATAATAAATACGCATAATCAATGACGGGAGGGAATCAAACACTTTATTTGATTTGATATATAAACTTAATCATAATAGCATGGCGGAATGTAATTTGTTTAGACTGAAATTACTTTTTTCAGTTTTCAAGCCCATACAATTGAAGTGTGGCATAAAAAAATTAACTTTGAATGTAATGTTGCATTCATAATTGAAAAGTGTATTAAGGACTCTCTTACGAGTGTAACTGTTATCAGCCAGTGCAATGTATGTAACATTAAAGACACATTTAAACGTGCTTTTGTGGCACTTAATTATGAAATTTTAATCTTATTTGGTTTAACCAGATTGGATGACAGTATTAATCTCAGCTTCTTATTAAAGGGTACCAAATACCATTTTCTTAATAATGGTAAACAATGTGGTGGTGAGAGACAGAAAACGATACAAGTGGGAAGTGTGATCTTTATAGAACCTTATTCTTTAAATAAAAATGAAGAATTTCTTACTGAGGTGGGCTGTTTACCTCAAAATATAACAATTCTTGGAATTAAGTATCACTTAAAAAATTATGATTGAATTTAAGCCGCCAATAGTTCTCAAGCAATTGGGCACTACGTATCCCTCGTTAAGCACCTTCTGGAAACTTTGATTGCATTGATGACCTAAGTGATAAAATAGTGCCCAGTTCTGGAAAAATTCTACCACATTTGTTAATATATGAAAATGATGACAGCCGTCCTTAAAAATTCTTTGTAATATATGTATATATCATTCTTTGATAATATTGCAGATTAACTTTTTTCTACTTTTTCTTTATGGAAGAATATAGTTCAGTAAAGAGACAGGGCACACTGGAGAGGAAGCGCGCTGCTCACTGACGTGGTCAGCTCTATAAAATAACTCAAAACTCGATGAAGGTGTGCAGCAGTGGCGAGTTAGTGCCGCCACTAAAAACAATGCACATGTCAGCTGAATTACACCGATCATTTACATTTAGCAAGCTGTTATCAATGGCATTAATGCATTACCCCCTTCGAAAACCACCAAACCTTATTAATCAAGAAAACAAAATGTACAGTAAATGCTCACAAAGACCCCTATGGTAAAGTAAAGAGAAGAATTCCATACCAGCTACAATGAAAAAAAAAAACAGGTATTTCACTTTACTATACTCCTCAAAATGTATCATTTACTTACCTAATATTATAGAATTTCTTGCTAATAACAGTGAGTACTTAATTTTGCAGGAAAAAGGAAATGAAACTGAAAAACAAGAGTACGCTTGCTTCCTGAAGCCTAAAGGTTTGTTTTATTATTTGTTCACTTCCGTGCTTTTCTTACCGTTATTTGCAATAACCATTGTGGGCTCAGTATCTTGTGTCTTGCTGATCAGTATGAGTAATTTATCTATGTTCTAATGTAGGCTAAAGTACACGAAATAAAGTTGAACATAACAATTCGAACAGTATTCTACCTCACGGAGCCGACAGGTTTGTAGATTTTCATTATTTTTTCTATCATGTTTCCACTATGATAGAGCTGTGGAAGGGCTCTTGCATTATATTCTAGAATTAATTGTCCCCAACTAGATAACAGAAACAATTGATTAGGAAGAAAAACAGGTATGCCTACTAGAATACGGCATGAATGAAGAAACCAAATATAAGATTCAGGCTTTTTTAAATGAATTTCTCGGAACAAAGATTCAAACAAAAGTGATAGATCTCGATATTCAGGTGAGTATACGAATTTTAGTGAAATTCGTTTTTATAGAGAAAACTGAATAAACTCTTCAGTATAAACGTATTTCCGATGAACCGATTTTCTTCGAACTCAAAATATTAGCAACATATTTAGTCTATTTAATATGAAGATGACACAATTATATAAAATATATTGAAAAAGAACTTGAAAGGAAAATATGACCCCCACCACTCCATCAAATCCCCTTAGATAACTTTACCCAAAGAAATGTTTTAAACAAAACCACTAGCAGCGGTTGAAAAAAAAATTGGAAAACACAAAATGGGGGTGTTATTGATATGTATATGAACAGAGCTGTGTGCATTTATTTACCTGTCAATTTTGCAGAACGACTGCTGAAACATAGTGGTCATTACAAACGAAGCACTAAACATAGTAATCGATAGTAAAGATAAAAATTCAAGAAGTTGAATAGAAATTGGTATTTTAGTTAGTGGGCGTAATAAGGACCCTTGGTGGTAGTGTAGAAACAGATTAAAATGTTAGCCGCAGCCAAGTTTGAAATATGATGGCCTTTGGTTTTCAAGTAACGAACAGTTTTGCGACAATAATTTTGTCAATTTTACAGCACAAACGTCGAAATTTGGTGAATCGCCGGCACAAAAGGCCCTAACGATTGGCGAAGAGAAAAGTTTAAAAAAGTGAAAAAAAATTGTGGCTAGTCCAACTTGACGCTACTTCTTACTTAATAACATGGTCAATTTTGCAGCACAAACGCTGAAATTTGGTGGATCGCTGGCACAAATGGAGCACTTAAGATTAGCGAAGAAAAAAGTTCGAAAATTTGCATAGAAATCGGTAGCCAGTACATTTTAGTTGGTGGTCGTGATAAGGGCCGTTGGTGGTGGTTAGTGGACAGGCAGTTCCGAATATTAGCCGCAGCCATGGCCTTTGGTATCCATCTACTGAGTTACTCTTAGTACGTGGAAAACACTATTGGTTACAAAAATTTTAGGTCTGTGTATGTAATGAAACCATGTTTAATGAAATTCGTCGATGTTACGGAGAAAATAGCAAAAACAGATCTTTAAGGTTCCTAGGCCATTTTCATGAAAACCACTTGAGTTTCCGGGTTGAGACCGTGTTAGTAGTTTACTAAAAACCAATGTTGTGGTGATTGGTTCCGCAGAGCTGGAAAGCATCAGAGACATTTTCCGTGATAGCCTGCTTCATTTTGAGGTCATCGACCGGTTTTGGGCGTTCGCCCATCATCAGGATGCTTTTTGTCAAACAGTGTGATGACACATACTTGCACAGAGCAAATCTCAGTGTGAGTAAGTGTGTAAACTGAATTTGCACTGTGCAAGTCTGTGTTATCACATTGTTTGACAAAAAGCACCCTGATGATGGGCGAACGCCCAAAACCGGTCGATGACCTGAAAATGAAGCAGGCTATCAAGGAAATGTCTCTGATAAAACCAATGTTTCGCCCATATTGCATTAGCTTTCCAGGTGTAACGACCCTGAAGAGGCTCATTGCAATGTGGACGAAAGTACGATCTCTAACAAACCACTGACACGGTCTCAACCCGGTAACTCGAGTGTTTTTCAACTGAAAAACTGTTGAGTAAAAACGCATTCCCGGTTTATCGATTTTCTCGGAATTTTGACAGCCTAATTAATTTTGCTTATATGGTAGAACAGCATGTAATCGTATCAATAAAGCACTTACGAGGTAAGTAACCTCCCCCTTCCGCCAAAAGAAATTATTTTTTGGTTTTGGCTTTTTAAAGTGGAATTAATACAAAAGTTGAAAGCAAATTGTTGGAGATATTATCTAGAAAATCGCACAATAGTGAAATCCCATTCAGTATAGCGTTACTTCCAGTTGTGGAATTTTGACAGATAACTTACTGTAGGATCGATCCTATGGAGATCAGACTCATTAGCAATGTCAAATTTGCACTTCCTGCAATGTTTCGTTTTTGAGTTAAGGTGTTTGGTGTGAAGTGTGTGAGAGAGAGCGAGGTGAAGTAAGAGATTCTTTTATAAAAACCACTATTCTGATTCAGAGGACCACAAAACATGTATTTCTGATAAATACTCGAAATAGAAAATTCGACGCGATCACTAAACTTCCTCTTACCAGGAATAAGAGAAAATAAAAATGGCAATTCGACAGTTTAGGTGGGCTCATAATTTTTGTTTTTCCGTCATATCACATTGCCAAGGAAAAACGAAAATTTCTTCAATTGTTAATATGGATGATCTTTTTATCTTTATCTAAGTGCTTCTCAAAACCAGTTAGATCACTGCTTGTTGACAAATGAATGCTTTTACAAAAAAAAGTTGTTTTCCATACTTTAATAATTATCACTCTGTATTGTTATTCATTAACCAAAGCATGTTTCAATTAAAAGAACGTTGATTGGCCAGAGAAATTCAGATTGAATTTCTTATCAAATTTGTGCCTTATTAAAAATATCGAGTTATGTTCGATGGAAATAATCTTGTAATTGTTATCGATTATTAATGTCAGCTGAACATTTTGTCATCACAATCTCTTAACCCTTATCTTAATCAGTCTAATATTGGAAAATGCGTTAAGAAAGGAAAGTCAAATCCTTGTTTATAATAAGTGCAATGGATTACTTGTTTACGTACGGTTTTCTGCATATTATAGTTATTAGGTTTGTGCTTAACCGAATTAAACACTAAATTCCATAAGTGATGTTTGAATTGTAACCTATGGGAAATATTTCCCACATAAGTGTGCATATTATCTTATCTACTTTACTTCCTTGCTGGAGATGTGATATGTTAACATTTTATTTTACATTGAAGATAACGAGCCCCTAAATTAATGATGGGGTTAACCTTTGTGTTATACATTACATTTTTACCGTTCATTGTACAATTCGTATATTGTCAACTTCAATTAAGTCCCGCAATAAGACGACTATGCCCACATTTATCAGATAAAATTTGGTTTGGTTATGCACCTAAAGGGAACAAAGAAGCAGGCACTTACACAGTTGCAGAAAAAGTTACAGATCTTACAACTTGCGTTGGAGAATGCTGTGGAGATATTCGCTGCAATGTTATATTTATGTATAATACTACTTGCTACAAGGTATAATTAGGAAGTAAATTTTGTAAGTACTTATTTACTCACCAAGTAGCATATTGATTGATTTATGTTTTTAATTATTTTAGATAGAATGTGACAGCAATGATTTATGTGAACCAGTTGAAAGACTTGAACCAAAATTTGGAAATAATGTGCGAATGGTAATAGTGCGGCCTATCCAAATAACACCATCTTTTCATTGGGAATTATCCGATTTAAATAATGACAGGTATAGACTTACTTGCAATTTTATGAATTGTTTGTCTCAAAAAATAGTGTATTCATCTCATTTACTTAAGGCGGTATTATGCTTAACTCAGGTTTACGATGTGTTAAATCGAAATCATACTTAAGATTGTTTTTTTTTTTCTATTTATTTTTATCTGAATAGTTTCCCAAAATCTTTTTCAGTCACTTTTTTGTTACATTTTGTATTCATCTTCATCAGGAATTCCTTTGAAAACATCTGAATCGAATCCCACTGAATCTTACCTCCCCTTACTCCTAGTAAGCGAAAGAATTGCGATCGTGCCAGATTTTCGAAATTCAGTTTTCACCGGAAATACAGGTTTTGGGGTCCCTGATACGAAAAAAATGTTATAAGCAAATAAATGGTCCGTGAGTGAGTGTCGGTGTATTTACCAAACATGTAAAAACGAGAAGTCACAGGAAGCTCAAACTTGGTATTTTGTTAGGCACGAAGATTTTGGGCTAAATCCATGTATCGGAAATATAACTTTACTGTATGGGTTTTTCACTTCGTTAATTTCTCGAAAACTACTCCACAATTTTTTTTAAACTTCGTTTACTATATACCTGCACACAGATACCTATCACTTTTATTTGGAACATTTTTCAGGAAAATTGATGTTTGGGAGATTCTGGGAAAACAGTTGCGTCATGCTTTCCTCTGAAGTACTATTTCAGTATAAAATATGGTTTAACTATCTACGCAATATTAATATACATTAAAAGCATTGATAGAATTCTAAATTTGAAGAAAATCGGTTAACAGATAGTACGATTTTACAGAATAATTTGGTTGAGAATGGAATTTTCTTGAAAATGGTTACGATTTTCTTTAATCTTGGCATGTTTGCAGCAAAGATAGGAAGGAATTTTTTTTATTTGTAACATTTTTCTGAAAACATTGCTTTTAGGGGGGTATTGAGGGCCATGGCAGTTAGTTTAAATTGTCACAAGCCTTGTTGGTTTAAGGTCGCTCAGGTATACAAGGAAAATCTCCACCACCATTGATGGAGTGCCAGCCCAACTAAACAATGTAACGTTGCAATTTTAAAGAAAATTTCTTGATTAAATCCTATTAATTAGAGTAAGAGAGAATAGTGTGAGTGCATCACACCAGATTTTTTTAATTTTGCGGTGGAATATCAATTTGTATTTCATATTTCAGTGATGATCTTGCAATGGCTGGATCTGATGTGGAAAACGTAAAGACTTGCGACCCTAGTGAAGATGATTGTGGTATTAATGAAGTGTGTCGAATTTCTTCATATGGTATGCCCAGTGTGTGTGAATGTCGTTCAGGATATAAGCGCAATTCGGATAATTTGTGCGAAGCATTGAGTGGTAACTTATAATTTCTGTTTTCATATAGTTAGAGTTTCATGTATGTATGGGGACCCTTCCATATTTTATTTTATTTTTGTCTTAAAATTTTTATATTAATAAATGGTCTCCCAAAATTATTTTTAATTGGAAGTACAGAGCGTAAAGTCATATTTTGTAGTTGCAAACTTGCATTTTCAGGAAATTCAAGTGGTCCACAATTAATTACCCATTTACTTCCCAATGATTATTTTTCTACGCAGTCCTCACTTCCTTCCTTCAAAACTAAGGTTTGTAAACTGTAAATATTTCAGTATAATTATTTAATATCAATCAATCATGTTCAACAATTACAATATAAAACATGTAAATTAATTATCTTTTATCTAATCATTTAAATAAATTTCCTGAAAGACTGTATGCTTGTACCTCAAATTGTTCTCTCCCAGTCTTTGTCTTTTTTTGATTTTTATTCTTCTGTAGATTTTCAACGTAGGAAGAGGAGATGTTTCAAGTCCTAGTCCTCCTAAAAAAATTCTAGTCGAAGTGATATCAAAACAAATTCGTCTTCCAGACAACGAAGTTGAGCTCATAGCTTCTACTATCCCAGCCGATCTTTCGGGTAAGAAAGGGATATGTTTAAAAAATCGTTTTTTAATTGGATAATTATCTGTAGAGTTTATCAACATTTTTATTGTTTTACGTTGTAGAAAAGAAACGTTACAGTTATAAGTGGACCCCTTTGACGCAGCCAGAAGGAAGCAGTGGAACAGTTAGTGAAACACAAGGTGGTACATTAAAGTTGAGTCATCTGACTGAAGGATTGTACACTTTTAAAGTAACTGTTTCGGCTCCTGGTGAGTTTGGTGAAACTGAAGCGAATGTTACCGTATTACCACGTAAGTTCTTTAGGTGTTAGTCATATCCATGGTTTTGAAACTGAAAGGACATAAAAATTGATTTTTTTTTCCACTTTGCCCACTGAATATGTTTAGAAAAAAGGGAAAACGAACCTCCTCAAGCAATAGTTCTACCCTCTCACCAAATTGTAAAACTGCCAAACTCTTTGGCGGTTTTAGATGCTTCTTCCAGTAAAGATGATGCTGGAATTACAAAGTTTCATTGGGAACTACAGCAGGGTCCACTAGGCTACCAACCAAATCTTTCAGATACACAAACTTTACAGTTAAAAGATTTAAAGAAACCGGGAAATTACTCCTTTAGGTGATTATACACGTTTAAAATTATTAAGAGCTACATATGTACTTAGTTTTCCATAATATTATAATATAAAAGCAATATATATTTTATAGAATGACCGTAACTGATACTGATGGGGCTACTAATTCAACAGTTGCTAACATAACTGTATCTCAAGTGCCTGATTATCCTCCAGAAGCTAATGCAGGTTCTTCTATAGTGCTGTATCTACCAAAAAATAATGTTACTCTCAATGGAAGTTTAAGTTCTGATGATAAAGGCATTGTTTCTTGGGAATGGACGAAAAGTCCTAGTGATAGTGATAAAGCCGTTGATATGCAGGTCTGAACGAATATCATGGTCTTTGTACTTCTAACATTTAAAAACATAGACTAAATATTTTTTTACTATTACTATTTTACTATTAAATATACTGATTACTATTTTCAGAATACGCATACACCTTATGTTCAGCTATCACATTTAGAAGAAGGTATGTATACATTCGTTTTGAAAGTAACTGACGATTCCGGCCAATCATCAAGCAGTGATGTTCATGTTTTCGTGAAACCCCCAACAAATAAACCACCAACAGGTATTTAGATCTTATACCCTTAATAATTTTTGAAAAGCTCTTTATTATTAAAACTTCACTTCACACTTTTTTTTTTTTTTTTAAGCGAATGCCGGTTCAAATGTCACTATTGCTCTCCCACAAACTTGGATTTTACTTAACGGTTCGCAGAGTTCAGATGATATTAGTATTGATAAATGGAATTGGGAATGTGTAAGGTAAGCCCAGTATCCGTTGTATTTATGCGTTTATTTATATATATAGGAAACATTATTTGCTGAAAAAAGTTCTTTTAAAATTGATCCCTATTAAATAAACATATTACTGGAGAAAATACTATTTAATGAATTATTTTATTTCTATTTAAAACTACTTGTATTTAAGACTTTCAGTCTTAAACCAGTGCGATTAGTATGATACTATTCGATATCTATGAATAATACTCGATAGAACGGAAAGTTTGCGGTTAACCTAGCCCCCTAAGTTTCTTATTTCCTTGATTTTTTTTTTTTTTTTAACGGGTATTTACACTGTTTAGTGCATCCCGTCGCCCAAAAGAGTTTCCCTCCAGTATTCTCTATCATGCCATTCTCCTTCACGTAGACCTCTAGCCATCAAAGCTTCGTCACGCCGTCCATCCATAACTTCCTTGGCCTACCGCGGCGTCTCCTCTCCACCGGCCTGTACTGGAGCATTTTTTTGGCCTCTTTCTCCACTCATCCTCATGACATGACCATACCAAATTAACCGCCGGGTTTCTTCGCCAAATTAACGTCGTGGATAATGTTGCAGGAACGCCGTGCGCGCCACCGTATTTCCTCGTTACGGATATGTTCCAATCTGGAGACTCCACAGCTTCGCCTCCAGAAGTCCATCTCCATGACCAGAAGAGTTCTTTCCAGTTTTCTTGTAACCGTCCAGCATTCCGAACCATAGAGGGCTTCACTTTCTATGAAGGCGTGATAAATTTTTCTTTTAACTTCCAAGCTAACCTGCTTGGACCATAAGACAGAGTTCAGTGCCCTCACCATGTTCCTACCAGACTGGCTTTTCTTTAAAAATTCGTCATTGGTCCCCATTTGGTTGATTGAAGACCCGAGATATTTGAAATCATTTACCGGGGAAATAAACCAATTATCATAAGTCTTTAAGGTATCCCCTATATCGCCACAAACCATATATTCTGTCTTTTGTTTGCTGACCTCCAATCCCCACTTGACACATTGTTACTTTAATTTAGACCCGCGTCATCGGATCTTCCGCTATGATGACTTGGTCGTCAGCAAACTGCAGTGTATATAATGTGTCATTTCCAATTGTGATCCCCATACCTCGGCACTTCCTTTTCCATAGGTCTAGCATATGTTCCACATAAATATTAAAAAGAGTGGGTGATAGCGAACATCCTTGCTTTAGCCTCTTTGTAATCTGAAAACTATCTGTTACAAAACCCTTCATTTGGACTCTTGCTTGTGCGGATCTGTAAAGACTTTTTATGGCGCGCAAAAGATATCGGCTTAGGCCTGCTTGCTGGAGTGCTTCCCACAACTTAATAAGAGGCACAGTGTCGTATGCTTTTTTGAGGTCGACGAATATTAAATGGACCACTCTGTTGCATTCTATCTTTTCCAAAAGCTGCATTAGGACGAAGAAGTAGTCCGTGCAAGATCTTCCTGCTCGGAAACCCGCCTCCTCCTCAGGAAGATGATTAACTATTTCAGCTTCTATTCTCCTTTTGAGAATCCTACCATACCATACTGAAGCTTGAAGTGACCGTACTTCCTCTATAATTTTCACATACACTTCTATTTCCTTTCTTAAAGATAGGAATTACATTGCCTTCATTCCACTCTTGAGGAACTTCACCCTTAGTCATGTAGATGGTCATAAAGCGTGCAATTCTTTCCAACGAATCCTATTTGCCGGCCTTTATTATTTCAACTGGGATATCCCCTGGGCCTGGAGCAGTGTTATTTTTCGTATTTTGCATTGCTGCTCGAACTTCATCCGCAGAGATCAGGGAAATTGACATTTCTGCATTCTCTTCAACCATGTTCATGTCTCTGTTCCCAATTCCAGAAATTATTTTCTACTCTCCTGGAATAGATGAGAGAAATAAGTTACCCATTGGTGTTCCTTTATCAGATCTAAACGTTGTCTTCCAGATTTGCTATTTTTTATCGCCTTTAAGGCTTTCCAGGCTTCCGAAGATCTTTGGCCACCTATATCTGTCAATAAGACCACATTTATCCTTCCAGTATCTATTAATTAATCTTTTATGGGCTCGCCTTACCTCACGACAAACTTCTGTATATTTTTTATATATCTCCTTGTCTCTGGATTGTAACCACTTCGCATATAATTGTTTCTTTTGCTGCACTATAGCCTCCAATTCTACGTCCCACCAATTTGTTATTCTTAGTGTGTTCACCTTTGCTGCCAATAGCCTCATTTGCCGCCTTATTATAAGCGTCTTTTATGAAACTGTAATCCTCGACCGTCTCCTTGTAACTTGGTTCAATCAAATATTTTTCTAGTCGATCCGCAAATAAATTCCTTACTGATTCCTGCTTCAGCCAAAAAGGGAATACATAATTCTTCCAGATTTACCAGAGATGGTTTGTTTTTAATTCCTTGGGCAACTCTTCTGTGAGGCTTAAAGGCAAAGTTCCCTTTCAGTAGAAAATGGCCTGACCCACATTCTGCGTCCCTCATTACCCTTACATCAGTCGCTTTCACCATCTTGTTTTCTCTTAATATAGTGTAGTCAATAATGGATTTCAGTTGCTTGGTAGGTTGGCGCCACGTGTATCTGTGAATATTTTTGTGCCTAAAAAAACCATTTAGTATTCGCATGCTTGATTGTTCGCATATATCAATTAGGCGACGCCCATTATCATTAACTACCTCTTCACCATATCTACCTACAACTTTATCCTTAATCTTCTGACCCACTCTTCCATTAAAATCCCCAAGGCAGATTAAAACTTTTCTATCTGGAATGGAGAGAGTTACTTCCCGCAGCTTATCAAAGAACACGTCTTTCTCAGTGGTTGTACTATCATCCGTGGGAGTATAAACACCCAGTAAGACTACCTCTTGACCATCTAACTTCAGTTCCACTCTGATAATTCTCTCATCAACACATCCAAAATCACCTAGGGAATTGCGAAGTTTTTTGTTAATAAGAACAGATACACCGCACTTGGCACGCTGACACTTTTCCACTCCGCTAAAAATATGCAGCTAATTCTCCAATGTCTTACTATCTTTCCCTTTGATTTTTGTCCCCATTATTACAGCTTATCAACACTATATCCTTTCAACCCACTTTCTACCTCTTTTAGCTTTGGCTTGAGACCCTGAACATTCCACGCTCCAAAAGTAATTGTCCTTTTTCCGAAGCTTGTGTCGTTTCCTATTTGTTCCATCCGGTTTATTTCTTTTGTTGTCGAAAGTTAGTGGAAGTTTTTACGAAGAAGAGTTGCTGGCCCTTCGCTCAACCCCCTACTAGGAGGACCGGGAGCAGTGATTTTGGGACACCCTGCCCCTAGATAGATCGCCTTCACCACGGCTACGATCTCTATCCGTCCGCCGTCTCTGTTAGCCTACGCCTGAAAGTGCGTTTCCCAAGGGTTACCACAAGGAGGTAAAGGTCGGTTTTTAACCCCCTATTTCCTTGATAATGTCAAATTATAAATTTTAACAACAAAAGAGCATATTTTTTTGGAAAATCCTTGACTTTCAATTTTATAGAAAGTGAGATTGCGTAAATTTTCTTATTTAAAAAAGGATGTTTGAAATCCGCAAAAACCACGAAATGAGCAGCTGAGGATAAGAATTCATAATAAATCACATTAAAGGGGAATATCAGTGGATAATATTTTTGAGTATAAAACACAGACAGATCATTTCATTTTCACTGTTTTATTTTTATAAACTTTATACTCGATACATATACTTATACAAATCTCGTGCGAAACGTTTAAACAACCCTCTTTCACTGTGTTCCTCAATTTTCTGCAGCTAAATTTTACAGTTTTTAAGTATATGTTACCGGGCTAATTTGAAATAAAATTTTTTGGAATTTCTATTTATATTTTATATAACAAAGTCGTAATAATAATTTGCACTATGTTAATACTATATAGCAATTTTGCTTGACGAATTTTTGGATATTTTTCCAGTTGAATCCCATGTTGATTACTCAAACGAAATATGAATTTTGAATTTTCGTTTTTGGGTGTTTCCACTTATGGAAGCAAAAAAATGTTTTTGTTTGCCAAAACACCTAAAAAACTGGCATGATGTAATTCTACTTTGGCAAAATTAGAAAGTTAAAAAATTGTCAACTTATCTAGAAATTTAATTTGTAAATTTCTGTAGTTGGACATCACTAATTAATTAAATAAGAGGCCTAATTTTACTTATTTTCTGATAGAAAATCAGATTATGACCTTGAAAGTTACAATTGGATTTGTAGGAATGAAAACAATAAAATACTCATTGTATTAGTTAGGATCTTTAATATATTTTTGAATCTCTCACTCTCTTTCTCTGGTGGTGTCTGTGTGTGTGAGTGTTTTTTTTTTTACCGTGTATTTGCATAATTAGAATAACTGAAAAAAGAAAAATTTCAGCAGTTCAAAATTGACATAAATTTGCTTATCTCCAGGATAGCGAAATTATCGGTTAACAGAATGCCATTCCGAAGTAGCACTTTTCCGAAAGGATTTTTCTTGGCGCGATTCTTGAAGAAGTAGAAACTCATTAAAAAAAAAATCTATTCGGTATAATAATACAGTATGAAGTGGAAATCCAAAATTCAGTAATAATTGTATTGAATCTTCGTTGTACGCAAAATGCTAATTTTTTTTATAATATGTCCGTTTCAGTGGACCTAGAAAAGTTGTAATTTTAAACAGAAATACTTCTGTGGCCAATGCTACTGGATTAACAAAAGGAGATTATTTATTTAAAGTGACTGTTACCGACGGTGATGAAAATTCGGCTTCGGATACTGTTGCTGTGACTGTAACACAAAGTGAGTTAAGAGCCTGTGTCTAATTATTTTACAATTTAGAACATTTAAGCTTCAGGTGGGCATCTAAGCTGCATATGGTCACGTCAATGACCAAATTCTTTACGACGCATATTTAAGTCCAATTAAGTTAATTATTAATACTTGTAGTAATAATATTGGAATTTATTTAGATAAAAATCAACGTCCAAATGCCAATGCTGGTGGGGACCAAACTTTGACACTTCCAGTTGGAGTACTAATTGTAAACGGTTCTCTTTCTTCCGATGATCTGGGAATCTCCAGGTGGCAATGGACAAGAGAACTCACGAGTCTTGCCATGGGCACTATCATTGATCATTCGGATACTTCACCTGTTCTCATGGTCAGTATTTTAAATACTTTCTCATTACTACTCTAAGATGAGGTATATTTAATCGTACCAGATTTTACAGTTCAGAGTTGAAATAGGTTTGCTTATCACTATGAAATCCGACGTCCGACATGAAACTATCAGTCAAAATCCGTCATTCCCAAGATGCACTTTTCCGAAAGGATTTTTAACTTGGAGCGATTTTTTTGAAAAAGTCTCTCAATTATTATTATTATCGGTTTTGTAGGCCGAAGGTCTACCACTTTATTTTAAATATTTTTCGCTGGTGAAATTTGATTTAAAGAATTTTGGAGAAGCAGTGTCGTATTAGTAGTAAAATTAAAAATTAGGTAAACTTCGAAGTTTGTAGGAAATTTTTAAATTTGACTTTGAGAAATATAGTAAGAGGAAGTGTGAGAGTGTTCATAACACTTGTTTTTTTGTTTGATAATTAATTCTATTATTTCTGTTAAGGTGACTAATGTGGTTGCCGGAAAATACGAATTTAGATTGAGAGTAACTGATGATCAGGGTGAATGGGATGAGGACAAAGTATCGATTATTTTAAAGCCAGGTAAAATATGATAATTCAGTCTTGCATGCTCAAATGTATAGTGTTTTTCTAATGAAACGTTTTTGGTATTATTTTATCAAAAGTGTAAGCATGTTTTGATTAATGAACAGTTGATTTTATGTTTACTTTTTAATATTTTCCAGATAGTGAACTAATGAATCTTGTTGAACTCACGCTTAATATAGAGGTTGGTAAACTTACACAAGCCCAACGTGATTCTGTTCTCTTGAAATTGGGCATGTTATTAAGGGATGCTTCACAGCTTGTTGTTCGTGATTTAAGACCAGATAATAGTGGCCGAGCTAAGTTGGTTTTCTATGTAACCAGCCCTACTGGTTCAGTTCCTGGGCCTCAAGTAGTTAGCACGTTGAAACATAAACTTGCACAGGATTCATTCTTACTTCAGATGTCCGTAATCGATATTAGAACTACCGTCTGCCAAAATAACTGTTCAGGTAATTAGATTCTTCTGTGTAAAACATGATTTGATAAATTCCATAATGAATATTTGTCCAGAGTCCAGTTGTTTCACTTTAACATATGAGTCCGTCCACATTTAAACTGAAGGAATGCCTTCCCATAGGAAACAAGACTGAAAGGGCCTCGTTTGAACGTTACCTCATCCTTAAACCATACTATTGCAGATACGCATACACAAAACTATCTTCACCATCTATGCAATTGATACTGCAATTCTTTTCTCTTTACTGACCCAGTGTGTTCCCGATTGTAATGAACAGAATTATCTCCAAAATTAAGGAGATGGTTTGGCAAATAGATGGGAAGCAGATATAGTATCTGCCCATTTCTTTTTTCCACTTTCAGTTTCTGATGTCACTCACTTTTTTTAGTAATAGTTCCAAATTAATTAAGATGGGTATACAAATGCTCTATTAGTGAACTTAGCAAAGCCACTTCATCAAGTGATGAAAGTTTCGGGTTTAACGCACATTTCACTGGGCGTTGATTTTTATCTGACGACTAAATGCTAATACATGCTTAACAATGCCAACTTATGACATAATAACTTATTTTTTAAATTATTTATTATTTTATTCAATAAGATCTAATGAATATTGAGAATGAAATACACTTCAGTTTCGGGTTAAGATCGTGTCATTGGTTTTACAAAACCACGTTTCGCCCATATTGCAGTGACCTTCTTCAGGGTACTGGCCCCTTGAAGAAGCTCATTTAAATTGCACTTTTAAATTACCGAGATATGAAACGCGATAACAGTTTTTTTTTTTTTAGGTCATGGGGTTTGCGATCAAGAAACAAGAGTATGTTACTGTGAATCTTTTTGGATGCCTGATTTAATTAAGAAATACATGGGCGATGGTGAATCAAATTGTGGTAAAGTTTGCACCATTTTTAGTTAGAACGTATTTTAATTGTAACTTTTTTGTTTTTATTATTATTTTGAAATATATTTAGTTAGGATATTATATATAAAATTATTTAAATTTGATTTTCATTGTTTAAGGCTGGAGCATATTGTATGTAACTATCGCATTATTAAGTGTGACACTAATCATTGGCAGTGCAATATGGGGTCTGGTTTGCCTTTTTTCAAGATTGTGCAGATGGCGACATACGTCCAGTGACAAAACTAAATATGCCCTTCTCGAGAGTACGGAACAAATACGACGTAAGATGTTTTTTTTATCCTTTCTTTTTCTTTTTATTTTTGTACATAATTTTGATTAGTATTTATCAGAATAATTTAGTAAAACGATTATAACGATATCTTCATTATAACCAACTGGTTATAACTATATATGTTAACAAAACAGGATTTTGAAATTTTAAAATCAAGGTAAATTTGAATTGATCATTTAAAGAATTCTCAAAGATTCTCAAGCTTCCTCTAAACGAAATTTTCGTAAAAACTTGTGTGATGCTGTATGAAAGAAAAATTGAAGCTGTTGTACAGTTATAAACATTAAACAAGTAAATCATCTTACGGGATGAAAAAATCCCCGATCTTGCTATTGTTCAAAACCTGAACATTAGGTTACATTTATTTCTCAAAACATTTTATTTTAAGAACGTTCATCAAAATATTATGCAATACCATACAATTTTATTGCTAATATTAGTATTAATGTTATTTAGTTGTAGGTAGGTAAGTCTTTATGGAATATATTTACACTTTTTACATTAGTTGTATCAATTATTATTAAATTTCTATATTATTACTATTATTAAATTAATATATGTTATTTAGTTATTTATATTTTTTTTTGCTGTTGGGGATGGTGTATATTATATAGATCTGAATCTTTCGAAACTATTGGTGAGCTATGCAAATTTTAACAACGAGGTCGCGGCGCCGATCCTATAGCTACTACCGGATAATAACCCATATTTTTCGGTTAAGACTCTTCTGGAAATGGTACGATTGTTGCAGTGGACAAATGTTCACTGTCGTAATTTTTATTGGAACCGGATTCTAATTTCGTGTAGAATAACTATTATTAACTTATTAAGTGTATTTCTAATAACTATTTCCTAAATTGACAGCAAGCTCTCATTAATTAAAAAAATGTAGTATTTACTCGTGAATTCAACAGTAAAGCCAATTTCTGAACTGAGTGAATTTGAAAAAATGTATATACTTTCAATCTAAACCAGACAGAAATAATAGTGATCTGGATTGCTATAACAATAAATTAGAGATCCGGATGATATACTTCCTTCTTTTTTTTTATTTCCACATTTATGTTATCTTTCTTATATACTTACCTTATTATCAACTATAATGGAATCAATAAGTTCTTTCTTTTTGCAAGGTGGAAAATGGGAAAATTAGTTAGTTCAGTTTTTGGAAATAGTTGTCTGTATTATATGAGGAAAAAACAATGATTAAAAAATATATATCCCGCCGGAAGAAGGAGGAAATTTATTAGGACCATTAAAATGATCCGAATTTCTCAGTAGTATTGAGCACATAAATATCCTAAAAAAAAAGAGGCTTTTATACTTCCTTCAACTGAAAATATAATGAAATATCTCCGGCAATGTTTCAAAAAAAATGTGAACACTAAAGATTTAGGCTTATTAAGTCTTGCAGGCCGTTTGATACTTTCCCTTATTACTATTGAAGCGCAGAATCCGTTGTTTGAGTTTCATTTTTTCCGCTTATAGGTCTTATACCAACATTTTTAATAAAGAAACCTTTATTATAATATCTTGTTGGGTCGGTGGTTATTGCGCCCAGCTCCCCTGCTCACGCGCGCGCGCATCCGCCCGTGCGTGCGTGCGCCTTCTTCGTACACTTATCTACTTCCGCCTTTATTCTCCCCTGTTTTTTAGGAGGGTCAGTTTTCCAATATTGCATCATTCCAACTCATATTCCTTTCCCCACTACTTCCGCTTGCACATCCGGCCAACGCCGTGTGTTCTACTCATCTTGCCTCCAATTTTCTCGCCGATACCTCACTCTTCTTCCGGTGCTCTAACAGATCGCATCTGTGTGTTTGTCAGTTTCTGTACACTTCGCCTTTTAGTCGCCTTTGTTTGTTAAAAGAGTATACGCGCCTGTTTCGCCTCATGTGTTCGCGCCGGCGATATTCCAGTGATTGCTGTACGCAATTAAAGGTTACACCCCCGCGCCTTCACCAACAAGTGAACGCATCGTCGGGGCTTCGCCACGTCGTGGAGATTACTACTCCGCCTCTGCAATTATCCGCTTCAACGAGCCCGGAATTCCTCGCCATCACTACGCCTTTGTATCTTCACTCACTCACTCACTCACTCACTCACACACACACACACACACACACACACACACACACACACACGTACAGCCACATCTTCCCTGACCGTCCACCTATCGCCTCAATTTCGCCGCTTGCGAAATCAACGTCGCCGCTATCCAGAGGTAAGTCGTAACCCTTTAATTTGCATCCTTTTCCTTTGATTTAATTTATTTGTTTATTTTTATTATAGTTATTGGCGTACGTTCACCACCTCGCCTTGGGTGTCTGCCGCGCAGACATTGTGGTCTCCGGGCCGGATACGTTTCCGGTGTTCGCCTTGTCTCCGCCTCCCCGATTTCGCCATGCCCCACAAGACGCCTTCTCCCACCAGCGCTCAGCTGTCCTTCGTCATCTTTGACCGTTTAGTGAAAGAAGCCACCCAAGTGCAGCAGCACCTCTTCAGTGATATTCTAAGCAAGCGAAAGAGCAACCAACTCTCCCCCCCCCATTGCGCCTTGAGGCAACGCCTAGCGGAAGAATTTTCAGCGTTCCTCCAAAGGACGGAGCCCTATCTTCAGGCCGCCTACCTTCCGGGCGACATGCCGGAAGAGCTTCTCCTGGCCAAGCGTCGGGAACTCCGCGCCTTGTACCACGAAGTGCAGCTTGCATTGTCCGAGGTTCTGTTCCTCCCGTCTCCGCCTCTGTCTCCGCATCTTCCACTTCCTCCGCCCCCTGCCTTCCGATTATTCCCGTCCCCATTTTTTCCGGCGATATCTGTCGCTGGGGGGGGGAATTCCGCGCCTTTTTTCAATCCCTGTGATGGGCCAGACGTCGCTGTCGGACGTCGATCGCTCCATTACCTCTTTGGGGTGGTAGAAGGTCCTCCTCGCGCCATCATCGCGAAACTTCCTCTGTAGGAGGGTCAGTTCCGCCATGCTTGGCACACCTTATGTACGGCGTACGATAACCGCCGGCATTTTGCAGAAACTCCTCCGGCGCCTCCTCGATGCGCCTGCACAACCCCCTTTTCTTCCGTGCAAAATTTGGAGCGTATCCTTGCGGGCCCCTTGGAGGCTGTTCACGCTCTACTAAAGTTAGCGGCTCCCGATCTCGCCTTCATCCTCATATTCTCATTACTTACTCGCCATTTTGACGCCCTGACCCGAGAAACCTTTGAGATGGAACATGCGGCCGTCGAGTTTCCCCTGGTTGCGGACGTCACCGCCTTCCTCCAACGACGCCTGCATGCTTTGCGCCTAATTCGTAGCCCTCGCCGCACCACACCCCCTCGTCCCGCCCTCGCGACCAGGGCCACCCACGCCCTTCTTCGTCTCTGCAGACACCTGCCCCTTCCTTATCCCTCCGCGCCGCTATCACGCCCTCCCTGGGCTATCCAAATCCGCTACCGCCGCCCCCGTCGTGCCCGGCCTTTGCCCCCTCCCTGTGCACATACTGCGCCGCCCGGACCATACGATCCGGCAGTGCATGGTCTATAAATCGATGCCTGTGACGCGTCGGCGGGATTTTGTGATGCAGCACCATGTCTGCCGCAACTGCCTGTCGGACGGCCACCTTTATGATCGTCGCCGTTGGAGCAGTCATGCCATCTCTGCTATCGCCGCCACCACACCATCCTTCACCTCACGTCTCAGAGCGTCCCGCCACCGCCTGAGCCTGCCATCAGTCGTCGCCCCTCGCCTTCCCATCACCTCCCTCCTCGCCCTCACCGTCTCATCTGGAGGCTGAGCGCGATACCTCCCCTCCACGCGTTCGGTGGGCCGATTGCCCATCACCGCCACCCCTCAGTACCGACCCGAGCCCTTCATCGCCTCCAGCAACCCGCGGACGCATCCGTATGTGGCGCCTCTCCGACCCGTCTCTGCTAGACTATTGACCTTCGCTCTCACTGAACGCCACACCTCGCCCGCCTTCACCCGCTCTCATGCCCACTGCTCGCCTTCGCCTGGAGAACCCCCCTTATCGCGCCCTCGCCCGCGAGTCACCTGACCATCATCATCCGCGCCTACGCCCAGCGCCTGCATTTACCCTCCAAGCGTGGAGACCAGAATATCCTCTCTTGGGTCAATCGGCTCTACCCTCATTACCGCGTTACCGTCTCCCTGGTGCACCATGGTGATCTCCCCTCATCTCTCCGTACCGGTTCTTGTACTTGACCGCATCATTCCCCCCATACCCTATCAGGCTCTACCGATCGATTGGGCTCGTCTCAAGACCTTCGTCTGGCCGACTGTCGTTTTAACAAACACGGGGATATTGACGTTCTCCTTGGGAATGATGTCCTTCCCTATCTTCTTCTTCCGGGTAGATTCCCGCCCACCTTGGGCACTCCGGCCACCTTTCACACCACTCTCGGCTGGGACCTTTACGGGCCTTATCGCCCTCTTCCGAACCCGAAACGAGTGCGGATCACCGCTTCCACTCGCAACAATGAGCCCCCCGCTCTCGCACTGCACGCCACCTTCACCACCTCCAGTGGATACGCCGCTCTTTTCTGACACCACCGCCTCACTTTCTGCAATTCCGGAGATACCTCTACAATCGCCATTTCTCCGTGCATCTTGCTCCCCTGCCCCTTTCAAAGTGAAGAGGAAGATCTAAACCAGATCGTACGGCGCTTTTGGGAGGTAGACAAAGTTCCCGAGAATCTACCTCTCACCGCCGACGAACGCGCCTGTGAGAACATTTTCTCCCGCTCGGCCCAACGTTCCACCAGTGGACGGTACATGGTTTCTCTTCCCCTCATTGATGATCACCTCGGGTCTCCGTCACCGTCGCCGCCCGCCAGTTCCTCCGGTTGGAAAAGCGCCTGAAGCAAAACCCCGCGCGGCGTATAGTGAATTCATGCGCGACTATCTGGAGAGCGGCCATATGGAAGTCGTGCGTCCCGATGTCACCCGCCCTCCTATACACCATACTATATCCCGCATCATGCGGTTCATCGCCCAGACTACCCGCCTACTAAGTTACGAGTCGTGTTCAACGCCTCCTGTGCCTCCTCTAACGGCCGTTCTCTGAACGACCTCTTACTCACCGGTCCCAAACTTCAGGCCGACATCGCCACACTCCTTCTACGTTTTCTCCTTCACGCCTTCGTTTTCACCGCCGACATTCGGCAAATGTACCGCCAGATCCTGGTCGCTCCCGAGCAACGGAGGGGAGGTTGCCTATAGCTTGGATGACGGGGCGTGGTTTGGCGGTGAAGCATCGGTTGCATTTCCCGATGCGATGGCGCACCACATTGCGTCCATCCAGGATCCAATAATGGTGGCGGATATAGGCGTGAGTGGCGAGAGCTGCGGCTTGTAGAAGGCGAATATGGGCGTTGTCGATGATGAGCTGAGTGAGCGGAAACCATAGGGCAAAGGGGCAGACGACAGCCGCCCGCCGACGCGGAGTACCTGCTCATCGTGGACGAATGGGTGGAGTTGGCGCACCAGCCGGTGCTGGAAGTGGGGTCGCGGGCTTTTTGGATCTCTTCATCTAGGTGCGTGAATTGGGCAAAAGGGTTGCGGCAGTTAAAGAAGAAGCGCAGATAATAGGCGGTGACACGCTTAAGAGCCATTAGCGAAGAGAAGCGGTCAAAGATGGTGTCGTCCTCGGTGGCGGCGACGAGCACCAGCGAGGCGGGGGTTTTGTCCTCTTGCTCGATGGACTCCTCATCACAGGCGTGGGGGCAGGAGGCGGGAGCGGCGGCGAGCCATGAAGGCGTCTTCCACCACAAGGGGAGCTTAAGAGATGATGAGGCGCGATTTCTCTCGACGCACAGTCGGCAGGGTTATCCTGGGAGGAGACATGGCGCCACGCGTTAGGCAGAAGAAGATCTTGGATCTTCCACCGGTGACTCTCCGCAGGCGAGTGTAACCGTGGAGTCGGAGAACGCGGCGAGGTGGGGAAACATGCGCGTGTTGATCACGTGAAGAAGCTTGGCGAGGAGGTGGGCGCCGCAGAGCTCCAGGCGCGGTAAGGAGATGGTTTTATTAGGGGCCACCTTCGATTTGGCGGTAAGAAGATGGACCTGATGGTGACAATTTGCGGTGGTGGTGCACGACCGCGGCGTATCTGGATTCGGAGGCATCACAGAAGCCGACAAGATGGTGAACCTCCGAGGGATGAACGGCGGGCAATAAGTGCGGTATTTGAAGGTTGCCAAGATCCGGGAGGTGACTCTGGAAATCATGCCAAGGAGCGCGAGCTCTTCGGGCAGGGTCTGATCCCATTCCAATTGGAGGCGGCATAGCTGGCGGAAGAACAGTTTGGCGCGGAACGTGTCGGGAGTAAGCCACCCGAGAGGGTCGAAAATGCGCGCCATCTGGCTGAGGACGGTGCGTTTGTGGAGGCGGGATCACTGATGCTGACGGCGTAGAAGAAGGTGTCCGCAGTGGGGTTCCACCCTAACCCCAGAATTTTGAAGACCGGTTCGCGATCCAGACCAAGCGGGACAGGGAGAGGTGGCAATGGTCAGGCGGAAGGCCCTGCAGGAGGACGGGAGAGTTGGAAGCCCATTTTCGCAACTCGAACCCGCCCGCCATGAGCAGCTGCTGCAGTTGGGCGCGGAGGGGTTGGGCTTCCGACTCTGACGAAGCGCCGGAAGAACATCGTCGACGTACACGTCATGAGAAGGGCGTAGGCGAGATAGGGCGCAATGACCGGATTGGCGGTACATTTTGCCGGATGTCGGCGGTGAAAACGAAGGCGAAAACGTAGGAGGAGTGTGGCGATGTCGGCCTGAAGTTTGGGACCGATGAGTAAGAGGTCATTCAGGGAACGGCCGTTAGACGAGGCGCAGGAGGCGTTGAACACGACCCGCAACTTAGTAGGCGGGTCGTCTGGGCGATGAACCGCATGATGCGGGATATAGTATGTGTATAGGAGGGCGGGTGACATCGGGACACACGACTTCCATATGGCCGCTCTCCAGATAGTCGCGGATGAATTCCTTATACGCCGCGCGTAAGGCGAGGTTTTGCTTCAGGCACTTTTCCAACCTCCCCCCACAACGTGACCGGCGTTGACTTCGTCGTTTCTAGTGCTCGCCCTCGCGGCGCGATGGTCACTAAAGGTTACTTGGTGGCTTTCATCTGCTTCACCACCAAAGCCGTACACTTCGAGATCGCGTCGGAGTTATCTACATCCGCCTTCCGCCGCTTCACCGCTCGCCGTGGGCTCCCTACCACCATTTTTTCCGACAACGGAACCAACTTCGTCGGAGCCCACAACGAACTTCGTGAACTCGGTCGCCTGTTGGGTGATGAACGTCACCAACATGCCGTCTGTCCGCTGACATTAAAGGTTTATCTCCCCAGCCAGTCCCCATTTTGGAGGCCTCTGGGAAAGCGGCGCCTTTGTATCCACACACACACACACGTACACGCCACATCTTCCTTAACCGTCCACTTATCGCCTCAACGTCGCCGCTATCCAGAGGTAAGTCGTAACCCTTTCATTTGCATCCTTTTTCTTTGATTTATTTATTTGTTTATTTTTATTATTTAGTTATTGGCGTACGTTTGCTACCTTGCCTTGGGTGTCTGCCGCGCAGATATATCTGTTCTTTAAAATAATAATATCTCTCCTGCATGTGTTTCCTAACATTTTTTGAAAATTTAATCTCATTAGACCATATCGAACTATGAACACTTGAATATTATTTCGGACTTATTTGTTGCGAACGTGCAACCATTATATAGTGATAATGAAATAAGCCTAAATTTTAGAGCTGTTCAAAGGTGCATTTTTTTTAAATAATATATGCTATTTTGTAATTAGTACCTTAAAATCTCACTCTCTGGTTTCGTCTGCCATTGTCTACAAAACGCTAAGGTCATTGCGCTGAGATTGTATCAGTATTTACGAAGTTTGGCTCATATTGTACTGCCGAAATTTGTATTGGAGCCAAACATATTTGGCGCGTAGATTCTGGTTTCGTGCTGAATAACTGTTATTCTTGTTTTTTAATATTACTATTATTATTGTATTTTGTTTGATAAGTATTTCATAATTGACTCCATTAATTCATAAATGTACTGTTTACTCGTGAACTCAACAATGAATGCGATTTCTGAACTCATATTGGTTCTCGTTGGTACTTGCGAAATGTCGGTTTGTACCAAACAATTGACACAACTTATCTGATTGTCTTTTTATACTTATGAACTACCAACAAAATAGATTTTTTACTTCAAATAAACAATGAAGATTTTACAAATATGATAGTTGGAATTAAATGACAGGAAGTCCCAATATAATATGTATAAAACACTTTATTATACTGTATCGAACTACTGATAATTTGGTTCTAATCTAGTTGTGTTATCTTGAGAATGACTTGGCTCTCAGGTCGAAAGCTCGACACTGTATAATAAAGTGTTTTATACAAATTATATTAGGGTTTTTTTCATTTAATTCCAACTATATATTTTGTAAAAGTTTTTAAGTCCAATAAACAAAACAAAGTGTTAATGAAGATTTTGCTCATTGTTCTTTGCCTTGCAAATTTAATTTTATATATATATATATATAAATCAACTGGAACAGTGATTCCGAAACTTTTCAAGCTTGAGAGCATCCTTCTTGCAAATAAACATATTTTGGTGAGCCTCTCACATAGGATTTGGCTTTATCTAAAAGATGGTTGGTTCCATAGGCAAATAAAAAAATAAAGTACATTTTGTTTTGGTTTAGTTGATCAGAATTTGTAATTTGTGATATAGTATTCTTTCCATTTCTGCTATTTTCTTTTACACATTTAAAAAAATTATAATTAAAATAATTTTAAATTAATCACTTAATCATTGGCTGTCACCTTCAATGAATACCGCAAACAAGAAGTTGGGAGGATACGCATTAGTAAAGATTATTGAACTCCTGATTTTTTTTTTTTTATTAGTTAACTCTGATTTTCTAATTAGTTATAATCCACATTTCCCCAAAATAGCCTTTTGGCTAGCACTCGCGTTTGGTGCAAACTGTCAGGCTTCGATTCCCATGGGGTTCAAACGTATTGACCCAGCATCGTATGAAAAAGTAAAGTAGCGGAGCTCGTGAAAGTCAAGAAACTAAACGCCGATGAGAACTGCCGCATTCTTAGCATACTTTCTCCCCCCCCCCCCAAATTGCCGCCTGGCAGTCCTTTCATGGGTTGTTACACCGAGAATTAGTTGCTACTAGATTAGATTTAGAGGGATTCTTTGTGATTCCGAAGGATCTGTTTTTGGCAAAAGGAATATTAAGTTTGAGTGCTCAAAACTATGTTTTCTGTGAACAAAAAAAAAAATCACTTTCGAATTTGATGCGTTTGCAATACTTTCTCTTAAAGGAGTTAGAGAAAGTTATCAACTTTGGTTAAAACTTCATTCATCCACTGTTAAACCAATTATTCGCATAAATCGAAAAATTATAATACCAGTTTAAATTATCCATGTATAAAGAATAATTTGAGAGCCATCCAGGAGGATCCAGGTGATTGCAATTCGGAATCACTGAACCTGAGCTAATTATTTTAAGGCCGCTTTTTTTTCTTTTTCTTTTTTTTTTCAAGTTTCAACTTTGATTAGCAATTTATTTTGCATTATTAATATATTTATTAAAGTTGAAAAGTTGATATATTTATTAAAGTTCAAATTTAGAATGATTATAGGACAGTTGTATGTTAAGAGCGTTCATGCATTAAACTTTAGTATATTAGTATAGTTTCGTCATGCTTCTCTATTTTCTTATGCTGTTCTTGAGAAATGGCTTCTTGATTGAAAAGTTACTTAGCAGGGCGATAAGAAATATGGCCTGCTTTCACTCTGAAATTACAACAATCCTTTTACGTTACAAAATAACCATGTTGAAGGGGGATATTTATCCCGGAATTATAAATAATTAAAAAAGTTAGTGCTGGATAAGACGGTTTTTGTTTTGTTTTTAATTATTATGATTCCATAGATGTTAACATTATTTACAAATTCGGATGGTTAGAAAAAATACTCTTTCAACTTAGAAAAGTTTTTCTCTTTGCCATGATGAAATTTAAGTAACTTGAGTTAAGTACTTTTGGTGGAAACAATAAAATTGCATTGTTTTTAGCAGATGAGGGAAAGAGAAAAAGGTTTCGCAAAAAATCCAGGGCGAATCACGCGCAGTCACAAGGTAAGAAGAATGGAAAATTTAATTTATTGTTCACAGATATTGAAAGAGAAAAAAAGTCAAGTTTTTTCTTTATTTTTAATAATTTAATTTTTCTTAATTCTAATTTTTATTTATTTTTTTCTTTATGAACATTGTTTACTCCTTAAGAAAATTTGTTTTGGGCATAACTATATTTTTTGTTTGTGTTTTTCAAATTAAAATTTGATTTGATAGATTTTTTTTTTTTGGTGTCGTCTTACAGTTTCGTATTGCCGTAAAACGAGTGTTTAAAACGGAGCGTCTGTTTAATACTTTATTTACTAATAATCAATTAATATATATTAAAATTGTATATTTTGTACATAAAATAAGATAAAATCTTTTTGTTGTGCTTCTTAGTGAAAGCAGGCATCGATAGTTTCTCAAAAGTTTAATATTAAGTGGAAAAAAGAATTGTATTGTTTGTTAGCAAATAACTAAAAGCTTCCTATTTATTTCATTCCTAACTTTTATGTTTTAAAATATTTTTAATTATCCTTATTTCCAATATTCTGTCACTAACTTATGTTTTACTCTCGCAACACTTGTTAGGTGACCTGAATATGCAATTCAGAGAAAAAAATTTTTTTTTTAATTAATGTTTAAATATATTTATTTCCGCCAAATACGTTAAGTTACTTTCTTCCTTTTGTTTATTTATTTATTTTTCCTCTTAATTAATATATTTTACTTTATTGTTCCCCAGTTTCTAAAAATGAAAAGCAGAAAGTATGCAACAATGCGATATTAATATTATCGGCTAAGAAATATAAGCGCATGAAAAAATAAGATGCCTGTTTTGGTTTCTTACCTTTTTCGTATTATTAACTGTGCCGGGCAATTCGCTTAACTAAACCAATTCGCGTATTTGCTACCAATTATTAAAAAAAAAAAAACTACAGGTATAACGCGAATTATTGCATACGCATTTTTTCGACTTGATTGATACTTTTATACTGTTAACTCTTGAGCATTAGTTACGTTTATATCTCGTTGAAGAATATTTAAGTAAATGAGTTTTGTAATATAACAATTTCATTTGGAATGCTCCAAAAAAAAAAAAATTGCTCGTAGAAATTTTAAATATGTAGAAATGGATTGTAGATTATTTATGTTTGTTTGGTTTTAGAATAAAATACTATTTCAGTTTGAAATTATTAAGAAATGGTGCGCTTAATTGAATGTTTTTTGTTTTTGTTTTTTTTAATCATGTCTTATTTGAAATAGCACTAGTAGAATTAATTGCATCTCCTTTCTTAGCACAAAAACAGTTCTTGTTTTCTTAATACTTATTATCATTTTGTTTGGTAATTTGCATACAAATTAGAGGTTGATTAACTTGATTTTAATAATTTCGTACGCCTAACCATAATGCTCAATTAATTATTAGATTTGTTTTATAAAGAACAACGATGTCTGGCAGGGGCCAGAAAAAACAAAAAATTTTTAAGCAAGCAAAAAATTAATTGGCTGGGCCAAATAAGAAACTTTTTTGAAAATGTGTGTGGGTCCGCAATGCTGGATAAAATAGCAGAAGAAACTTTTTTTTATTCGACGTTTCGGACACCTTTGGTGTCCTTCCTCAGGAACTACAAAACAAAAAATAGGAAATATGGTAAATTGTACGATAAAAATTAAAACATATAATGATTAAACAATATTACAAAGATAGATACCCGTTAAGGACGAATAAAGAGTTAAATGTTGGAGGAGGTTATTGTTTGGTTGGGGAGTAAGGTATGCTTGCAAAGAAAACAGAGAAGGGAAAATTTACAAGTTGGAAAATGTGAAGAGTGGTAGAAATGAAAAACAAATCAATTAGTAATTAATTGTAAGAGAAAGAAATGAATATAAATAAACCAGAAAATGAGTGGAAAGTATAGAAAGTTGGTATGTGTAATTTATTGGAGGGGGCCTTTTTTGAGGAAGCGGAAAATGTTGTTAGAAGAGGTAATGACATCCTTTTCTTCTTTGTAGATGATGGAGTTAGGGTTGAGGTTAATGTGGATGGATTAAGAAAGAAGTCGCTCAGGTGGTTGGAATGGGTGGTTAGGACAGAAGCATTTCGGAAATCAAAGGAATAGGCAAGGGTGAATGCATGTATTGTTGTGAGGGCTGTACTGGCAATTATTTTTTTTAGCTATGTCTAGATCGTGTTGTCTTAGTCTTTTACGTAGGTGTTATTTTGGTTCACCAATGTAACACGCGTTCCAGTTTGGTGAAGTACAAAGTATGCTGAAAACAGAATTCGTTTGGTCATAAGTTTCAGTGGGGTCTTTGGTGGTTGGTTTTATGGAAATTCAATATTTCGCAAAGTTTCGCTTCAGCAGTTAAGGAAGGAGGTTAATAAAATCATAAGACCCTGCTAAATATCTTTTATTTTTCAATATTAACAAAGGCCAGACTTTATCAATAAATTATATTGATATTAGATTTATGTTTTATATATTTTGACATTACTGATTCTCTTTTAATGACTAGGTGCTTTTCATTCTATCCTTTTTTTTGTTTTTTTTTAATTTCCAATGCTTAACCATATATATGTTTAGAAATTGCCTATTTTGACTGACATCTCTTCGAGTTTCAAAGAGACGTAATGCCACTTTAGCCATTAAAGAAAGGAATGAGTTGGATAAATACATTTAAGGCTTGCTTAAGTTGATATGGGCAACTTTAATAAACTTGGGTTTGTCGTACCCAAAAGCAAACTAGCATATACAGTATGGATATTATAGACGTCTGCAATCTCTGTACAAACTTGGATACTTAAAGAAACAGCAACTGATCTTCAGATTTCGCTGTAAAGTCATAATATATATGATAATAAAATGACGAATGAAGCGGGATCCTTCCATTCTCTTCCTCAGAACCCGGCTCATTTTGTTTCAGAAAATGATGTTTATATATAGTTAGTACATCAAGTTGAAAGAAAGTGAAAGTCAAGAAAACAAACAAATAAAATCTTTCAGTAAAGTCGCACTTCCTGAAAGATGTGAAGAAAATCTTTAAATTAGAAAAGTGAGAATTACAGCACAAGTAAATTGTTAGAGAGCTTCGAATGGAAAATTAACCCCATTATATGCAATTTTCTTTTAATAAATTAAGGGATCCCCTAAACATTGTAATCCATATTCGAAAATCAGACGAACTCGCTTTTATGACATAAATTAAAGTAATTATCTACTTGCCCATCAAAGATAAACTATGAGTTCATACTAACATGGATTGAACTTTTATCTTATATACATTTTAGAATTTCATTTATTTGCTCCTCCTTATCATGTCGATAATTGTTACCTTATACAACTATTTTAAATGTTAAATCCTTTTTTACTTCTTTTCCAGTGCCTATGGATAAAGTAATTCTTTCGGACAGTGATACAGATTCTGATGTTCTTTTTGAAAACAGACATGGTAAATCTAATGGAACAAAAAATTCTAGAAATGGTTATAAATCAGATAGACGAATTAAAACTTGATTAGTGCTATTTTGGAGATTTTTTAAATATTGTTGGATAGTATAAATTCAAAGAATTAATAAAATTATGGAAGCAAATCATTATTATTTTTTAGAATTAAAATAGACAAATTTTTTTGTTCGAAGTTTCTTCGGAGAAAAAAGTAATAAAAATGTATTTTTTATCTTTAATTAAAACCAAACAACTTAATCTAAGTAATTTGTGGTCTCTCATACTATCTCTCATTTAGAATATTGAGTAATATAACATTCTCATTATAAATAAGATTCAATTCAAGTTTTTACATGTATTTATGATGCAGCACTTTTTATTATTTATACATTCCCCTAATTAGTGATTCCTTATTCAGTATGTATTTTTTAAACTTTACTTGTATGTACTTATCTTTATTTAACTTGGTTTAAAAAAAAAATACACCTCTTCTACTTCGTAGAAATTGGTGCTTAAAAGTAAGTCATTTTGTTTTTAACTACTTTTTTCTAGTCATATATATATATATATTTTCTATATATATTTATATTTCTATATATATATTTTTTTTTTTCAATTGATAGGTTACTTATTAGTTATTACATTGAAATATTAAAAAAAGAATATTTCCTAAAAAATTTAAATCATTCTTTAATGAACAGTTGGATAGTTTTTACGAATGTGATTGAATGTAATAAAATTTGAGTTACCAATATTTAAAATTTTATTGTACAACGAGGGATTTGTTCTTCCTTGTAATATAAGAGATTTATATACATTTTACTAAAAAGGTATAAAAAAAATTAAATTTAATATAAGAAACAGAAATGAAAAACCTTAAGAAGATAAACCCTTGCTAATTACAATACACTTTCATCTGTTATTACTTATTGTGTATTTTCTTACTATAGAAATGTGCCGTCTTAAATATAAGATATTATATAGTATTGCACAAAATATGTCATGATAAAAATATTCTATTTAACTAAATGCAAATTTGTGTATGGATAAAATGATAAAAAATATACAATTTTTCAAAAATTGTAAAAATCAGGAAAAAAAAATTGTGTGTCAATATAAATAAGTTTATTTCTCTATAAGATTTTTCTTTTTCCAGAAAAAAATTGATAAAAAGCTAGTGTAAAACATTCACACGAATCTCTTTCGTTGCATTTCAAACCATAATTTCTGTGAATTTTTAATTTTTAGAGGCCTACATCCCCTAGTAAACGAAAATTCTCGAAATTATCCGGTAAGACTATCCGGAAGCTATTTTTTTTTTTTTATTGTTATAATGCCGTTCACATATTATGTTGATACATTGCATTCAGAAGACCTCAAAAATGTATTTCTGACGATTTGATGTGATCGAAAAATTTCCATTTATTGCATTCGACAGCTTCTAATTGTATATTTTCTTCATAAAGAAAATGGTGGAGTTCGATTTTATAGTGTACCATATCTTTTAATTAACGCTGCTCAAAACCATTCGGTCGGATCCCGCGTTGGGACCTTAATGAAGTGTCAAGTTCAAACTTTTTGCCATTTTCTATTCTGGAGTTATACTGAAGATACGCCTACTCAGACAAATACAATTTTTATGGTCAAGGAAAAAGTGTATTTCTGAAAAAAATTCAGCTTCAAAATACGACAAGAATGCAATATGAAAAAGTAGTGAAAACAATTTTCAATAAATTTGTAAAATTTCTTCCTACAAAATGATATTGATAGTTCTTTTAGAAAAGAAAGGAAATGCATTCTGTCATACACAGTAGCTGATGTAATCTTTTTCTTTTATACAGGGTGAAAAAGATAAAAGATGTTTTTGAATAGCTTTTCCTGAATATTGGATTTTAGAAGTTCGGATCCCTCTCCAAGGCTTACTTCATTAAATTATCATAGGAGAAAAAGATTATTTCCCCAACTTGTAGAAGGGAGTTTCCTTTACATTTCTGTAAAAACGATTCTTTCAAAAATACTTTTTCAGAGATTCCTTTCTTTCTTTTGCCTTTTATTTAGAGAAGCATAAACAGGTTTCCAGAGCCTCCTTAGTTTCGTTACAAACACTCCACACTACCGGAGACAGTTAGCAGTATAGGCTGCTGTATTACTTCCTCGTTCGGATCTCCACCTTTCCTGATTGACCAAAAAATAATATTTCAATTAAAACACCTACAACTGACGTACATTAACTTTGCTTTCAAATAATCATCTAATTTTGGATTATTTGCCAAGTCAGTGTAGAATTATGACTTTACAATAAAATTATAAGAGAATTCACCTTGTATCTCAGATTCAAGAGTATGTTATCTGCCCTGATATGTTACTGAATACGAAATTATGATTATATCTTACACACTTTTTTTCATTTGGAAAAAGATAATAAATTTTAACGAGATGTTTATACGGCATTGGTATAAATAACATCTCGTTATAATTTTAAGGTGAAAGCCATTTTAGATAATATTTATTTTTCAAATGAAATTTATTTACTCAATTCATTAAACAATTTTTTTTTTACACTAACAATTACATCTGGATGACAAAAAGCGTTAATTAAATGTTTAATTGTTAATGTCTTGTGATCCGGAACTTTGATCTCTTGCGGAACTTTGCACTTTCTTATGTTTTTTATTATATTATGCAATGATTCTGTTGGTATTGTGAAATCATTTAAATGTTCGACATTAATTTTTTTAGTTTCGTTTTCTGACTGTATCTTCACTTTTTGAACACAGTATGACAATTCGTCTAAATTATATTTGGTTGTGAATTCTGTTAAATCTCTCTGAAACATTTCGATTTTTACATATTGAAAATTTCCTGAAGGAATAGTTTTCTTAAAACTATGATAAATCATCGAACTGACCTCATTTGGATTTAAAATTTTATTAATATCCGTGACATCCAGCTCTTTTACTAATGATGTGATGAAACATTTTACTAAACTTTCATCTACTCTGCTTTCATTGTCTGGAATCTCCTAAAAATTTGTCGTTAGAGCAACAGTTGGAATTATTTTTTTGAAAACTGAAGATGATATAACTATAGAACATTAAAATAATTTACTGAGAAAAAAGTAATTTTAATGTGCTGACTATAGATTAATTACATACCACTGGTATCCATGTATTAACGCTAATTGCAGATGTAGAATTCTCCACATAATGCCACCAGTGATTTGGAACATAAAGTATATCTCCGGGTTCTAATATGACGCATCGGGCTTTCTTTATGTCTACAATTTATTGTTTTAATACAAAATAACTATAGTATTGACGGAAAATCTTAATCAATTAAGATATTTATTATTATTGAGAATAATATTCAAATGTTAACCGGGAAAGTGATGGCAGGAGCAAGCAAAATTAATATTGCTATAAACACTTGATTCCTCATACGGTACTCTTGTTGGTGATAGATTATTCGATTCAGAAGGTTCAAATAGTAACCACATTTTCCTGTATTACCAATGAAATCATTAGACTAAAAATGTAAGAGAAAATTATGAAATATGTATTAATGACTGTAACAATAATATGAAATAATCTACAAACTTTCCATATAGCTGAGCTACAATATTACACCCATAGGAATCATAATGACATGGAGTATGTGCACCTTCTGTACCAATCCATAATGTAGAATCCTTAGCACCCCTTTCTGGAAATCCAACACAGCTCCAGGTGATATCCTTACAGAGTTCATAGTGCAAATAACAGAATAACAGAGGGCTTTACTATATAAAAAGCCTCCTCATTTCACGAAAATGAGTTATTTACCGACTACCAAAGTGAGTCTTGTGTTTGCTGAAACCGGCTACTATAAGCAAAATATTGGTGATATTTAGGTTGCTTTAATCTGATTCAAAGTATCACAATTCCTTCTAAAAGGTTAAACCAGGATTTGCTCATGAAAAGGAATTTATGTTTATAAGGCAACAGAACAGTTTTATTTCATGTAAAGAAGTATTTAATATATGATAAACAATAAGCTATATGGATTATTTATTTAATATTAAAATAAATTAACAAGACAACATATAGATACCTTAAAAACATCACTAAACCATGAAGATATGTGTTTATAGTCAAAATACAACCAAGTATTATCGCATTCGGGAGATAAACTGAACTTATCAAAGAATTCTGACATAGTCAGCAAACTTGTATCACAATTTGTTTCCCAGACTGGGTCCTAAGGCAAAAATAAATGCATAAGTAAAAAATCCCACAAAAAAAGTTCTTGTTTGGTATAATTATTAACTCACTTGGGAACACGTATTGCAACCTTTCCTAAAAGGATACTTGACATTACATTCTCCCAAAGAATTCTTCCATTCTTCAACTGACCATCTTGTAAATTCCCAATCAAGTAAATTTTTAAATATTAATGGAACTTTGGAAGATAAAATCTCGTTACTTTTAAACATTTTATCAGAGACCACACCTCGCAATGAAAATTCGGCTTCAAGTTATATGTCTGGGAGCAAAAGTGAAAAATCTTTCAGTTTTATCAAAAGAAAGCTCGTAAAGCTACCAACGAACAAAAGAAAATCAACATAATTTAGGGCACGTTTTTAAAGAGACATTTATATATTATATGTATTAATAATGTAATGAAATTGAAACGCTGCAAAAAAAATCAAATTATTTTACTGAATAATAGTTTGACTTAAAAAGATTTTTTTTTTTAAAAAAAAAGCTAATAGAATAGATTTGAAACTTAATCTACCTCTCAAATACCGTCTTCTATGAGCCGATCCCCTTATAGTTATAACCTTCCTCTTCCTTCAGGAAAATAAAACCTAATATTTTATAATCTCAAAACTAAATTGATTGAGAGTAAGTATTTGTGAAAGAAATAAAAATATGTAAATTTTGTAGAAGACAAAGGAACATTTAGGGCACAAATTTTCAAGAGTGTTACTTTAACAGTATTTTAATTTTTGGGAATATTATAGTAACTGAGAGGATCATATATGCCTAGTAATAGTAACAAAACTTGATTCATTGATTATATAAGGAATGCTGCCTCCTTTTATTTAACAATCTCAATGTTACCTAAACGACTGTGGGAGGAATCGTATGTAAATAAAAGTAATAAATAACTTAATAAGTTGTAAGTGGCGAAAATAAAACAGCATTTTAAATCTTACTTTATATTGATAAAAAAAAAAATAGAATATTACTACTTCTGTGGTGTCTGTACAAAGCGTAAAAAGAAAACAATAAATGGCTGTGTGACATTATTTTTAGAAAGACAAAATTTTACCAATATGGAGTAAGCACCCAACATACGCTTAAAACGCTTAGTTTCATGCAACGAGAAGGCGCACTCTACTTCCGCCGATCAAAATGAGTGGTCTAATATGTTCATTGAGCCGCCATTCTCATTCTCTCCTTGGCATCAGTAGCCGGTCCTCTTTAGGATATAATTTTGTGTCATCTTTACGGTTAAATTACTCGAAAAACATGAGTCTGCCGAAAGTGTACTTTGATATGGAAGCAGATGGCCAAAAAGTAGGACGAATTGTAATGGAGGTAAGGAATAAAATACAATCTTAAGTTACACTAATATACAACATGGCTTGGTATTGGTTAGCAGAGAACTCGTTGCATTATATAAAGATTTTTTGTATTGTTTTAAAAGTCGTGGGCACATACATATTAAAAGAATTTTTCCTTATATAGTACTTAATAAAAGCATAAAGAACTTTAAACAAATAAGTAGCACATACTAATTTTAGGTTAATTCTTGAAATTAAATCAGTTGTGGGCATTTTCCATTCCTAAGATTTTTACTTTCTCTTATTTTTTTAATCAAGATAATGTAATTTAAGTTGAAACTTAATGTTGTCTTTTAATTTATTTACATAATCGCGGAAATTTTTATGTGACTAGCGCTACTAATAAATTAATGTTCTTTTCCTGTTAGGAAAAGTACCGTCGCTTGTAGATTATTGCCAATCATGTTTTTTATTTTTTGCGAGGATAAGTATGTAAACTTGTCATTTCGAAAATTTCAGTTATTTTATGTATAACTAAAAATTTTACAAATTAAATTAACTAATTTTGCAATTTTTATTTTTTAATAATTTTATTTGTTGACTAATTTGTCATTTTAGATAAATATTTATGCAATCATAAAGAAAGCCATAAATTTTATGAATTAATTGCATTGTTTTCACTTTTGTAGTATAAATGATAAAAATTAGAAAAAGATAAATCCGCTATTAATTTTCCTTTGGTATTATTTCAGTTCATAAGATTAAAATTGCATATTTTTGGAAAAGTTTGTCATGCTTGCCCTTGAGCTGTTGGTAAATTACCTCAAATGATTTAGATATTACTATTGATTTTTTTTTTGTCCTAATTATTTATTCAGTATGATTATTGACATAGTTTGTTTTAACTTAAACAATACATTAGTAAAAAGTAGATCCTTAAAGACACCAACCGTAGAGTTTAGGATTGTTTTAAAATATATATTAATCATATTGTTCACTGATGATCTTTTCCATAGTTGCGGAATGATGTTGTTCCACGAACTGCCGAAAACTTCCGAGCACTATGCACTGGTGAGAAAGGATTCGGTTACAAAGGCTCAACATTTCACCGAGTAATCCCCAATTTTATGTGCCAAGGTGGAGATTTCACTAAACACAATGGCACTGGTGGCAAGTCCATCTATGGTATTAAATTTGAGGATGAAAATTTCAGTCTGAAACATACTGGACCCGGTTGGTTTATTTTTATGCTCATATATTTATATATATATATATTTTTAATTTAAGGCGCGTCGACATCTATGGTCACTGGCGCCCGGAGCCTTCGGACTCCGGACAGTGTTCTCATTACAGACAGCACTGACCATCACCGGACAGTGAGCTCATATATTATTATTTGTGAATTTATAATATGTACCATCAATCATTTTGTTTACACACATTATGAAAAATGAATAGATATTAGGTTGAAGTGTTATTATTTGACATTTATAGTAATTACACACTTGCCTTCATTCCAGGTGTTCTGTCCATGGCAAACGCAGGTCCTAACTCAAATGGCAGCCAGTTCTTCATTACCACTGTGAAAACAAGCTGGCTTGACAATAGACATGTAGTTTTTGGTACAGTTGTGGAGGGCATGGATGTAGTGAAAAAGCTAGAGTCATACGGATCTCAGAGTGGCAAAACATCGAAAAATATTGTTGTTGCCGACTCTGGCCAACTCAGTTAAACAATATGATTGAGTTAATTTTCCATTTTATTAAATAAATGAAGGAGAAGAGCATTTACTTAGCATAAATTACATTCAGCATACAAAACTTAGGAGATATCTTTCTTCAGCTCAATTAATTTTTGTTTTGTATCCATTCCATCTTAGCTAACCCCAAGGTTAACATTCTTCTATGATTATCCATGTAAGCATTTAATACATTAAAAAGATAAAGGAAATAAAAAATTGTGAATGTTAGATTAAAATTTTTAGTTAGCTTAGTTTTTTTTAAATAATACTATTATTATTGTATTGTATCCAAAAAGTTCATTAAAAAAATATATATATAGAATTGCTCGAATTAATGATTTTTTATGTTCGCAGATATTAATTAGCTAACATCTTCATGACAAAAATAATTGAATATTAATTTCCACATTGAAAATATAATTTTAATATGGATCTTTTGGAATTTTAGTTTACTATCCTAATTAGTAATCCCCTTTTTTTTTCATTTTGGAAAATCGAAAAATCTCAAGTTTTAGTCATCCATTGCTATTCCTTGCTGGGGTAAGTATACTTCAGGGAATAATCATAAGTGAAATGTATGACAAAAGATTTTTCTGTAATAAATTTTGTTTTGAATGCAATATTACAATTTTTATTATTGTGAAAAAGTACAAGGACATTAGAGAAATATCAATAAATACTTATGGGAGGAGTTACAGATCTAATAATAAATATAATATATTTATAATTTTTTGTTTTATTGTTAGTAGTTTGGCAGGTCGCCATTTTGTAATTTAAACCGAACGCTACTTGCAAATTTTCCCATACATCTCTGTTAAAATTTGTATAATAGCATTGCTGTAAGTTTGCCAATTTCCGATCGGACAAAAATCAAGGCTATTGGTTTTGAGTTCACTTCTTTCTGTGCATTGAATTTTAACACTTTTTATTTTCTCTTACTCCTAATAACAGGAATTATTATTAATCGTGACAAATTTCCGATAACGAGTCTTCACCGAATTACACGTTTGAAGTTCCAGGGTTCAAAAAATTGGTTATTAGAAAATGTGGGTGTATGTGAATAGCATAGCTCAGAACGGAAAGTCGCAAAAAGTTCTAACTTGATATCCCGTTTAGGTATCCTAGGATCCGACAGTAAGTAATCTGCCAAAATTCCTCAACCAGAAGATACCGCTGATTTTTTTTTCACTTTTTTTCATTTCTTTTGAAAATCGCTCTATCAATATCAATTACCTACACCTTTATTTATAACATTTCTCAGGGAAAATTCATTTAAGGCGGCTGTTGGTGGTCAGGTTATGTTATAAAGTGCATATAGTTTATTATACAATTCTATCATCTAAATAATATAATTAGAATTAAATATGTTGCCAAAATTCCGAGTTTGAAGAAAATCGGTTGACCGGATGTGTTTTTTCTGAACGGGTCTTCTCCATAAAAACACCAACGGATTTTGTTTGAAACTTTTTTCGGAAAAAGTTCATTTAAAGAAGTTTTAAAGAGGGGGGAAATTATGCATTTCTCAAACAAGTTATTTTATTAATATTAGGTTCTCCCACTGACACAAAATTGAAGGAAAGTAAACATTTAGTAAAAATAATAACTTTGAAGAAAATTTGTCAATTATAACCGTGTAGTAAACTGCAGGTCGTGTTGAGTGTATCACCCCAGATTTTATTTTTTTCATTTGGTTACATGAATTCAATATGTAAT